>JAJEJO010000414.1:812773-914271 GCA_020662805.1 Glaucomys volans
GGGTAGAATTGTCTTTAGACCTAAGTTGTCTTTTTTTAAAAGACCTTGACTGATTGGAGGAGGCCCTCAACATTATTAATTTGTTTTACTCTGTGCTGGTTTAAATGTTAATCATATTTGAAAAATACCTTCACAACAGTATCTTGACTTGGTGTTTGACCAAACATCTGGTCCTGTAGCTTAACCAGGTTGACATATAAAATTAACCATCATGGTTCATCCCTTATCAACTTGGCACCCATACTTATCTCCTTCAACCATACTGTACTTCCCTCTCAAAATTCATAGTGAAGTTCTAATTTGTAGTACCTCAGAATGTAACTGTATTTGGAGATAGGGTCTTTTAAAGAGGTAGTTAAAATGAGATCTTTAGGGAAGTCTCTCAGTATTTCTGATGTCCTTGTAAGAAGAATAATTTGTATAGGTGTGCACAGAAGAAAGACTATGTGAAGACATAGAGAAAAGAAGGCACCAACAAACCAAGGAGAGAGGCCTCAGAAGAAATCATACTTGCTAACACCTTGATCTTGAACTTCTAGCCTCCAGACCAATGAGGAAGTAAAGTTGCATTGTTTAAGCACCCAGTCTGTGGCACTTTGTTCAGGAAGCCCTAGTAAATTAATGCAATACTTAATATCCAAATAAAGACAATAACAAGGTCATATTTTCACCTAATATGATGCAACTGTTTTGTCAATAATGTACTAACCCTTTTTACAGAAGAAGATGTAAAATCTGTGGGTCATATCCATTCTCATGTAAATCTACTGATAGAGTTAATAGTACCTCAAAAATATGAAGATGTAAAGTCAGTGTATCTTATAAGGGAAAAAAAGAGGGAAGAATTAAAATATAATTGATAGATGCAAATATTCATAACAAAATAAGAAATTACATGTTTCATTTCTGTACCTATTCATGTAGTTGTAGCAGGTGTTTGTAACTACCTTCTTCCAGAATATACTGTATTCCCTTCATCCCCAATAAACACCTCGTCTGATTGTGGTTTTAGATCTGATGCAGAGACATAAACCACCATTTTGGAAGAATCTTAGGAGTCTTGCCTGGATTGAGTTGTTGCAGTTTTCCATTGATTTTAATCACAGTGTACTACAGTACTTAGAGGTCCCTAAGAAATCTGTATTCCAAAATAGTCTTCCTCACCTCCATAGTGAAGTAGCAGTCAAATTTCCCCTTGGTAATTGGGATCAGTCACTTTAGCCACTAATAACTCTTTTTTTGCTTGTTGATTCAGGAGCATAGGGACCCTAAAGTGGCTAGGTAGTAGTTTCAAACTATAGTTCAGTGGGATAATTGTGTCTCCTGTTGGAAGCATTCCTTTCCTTGAAACTAAAACCTGTAGTACTAGCTGAGCATTAAGTTGGTGGGATAGGAAGCAAAAATTTTGCTAGTGGTTCAGTAGGGGTAATAGTGATGGTTGTCACTTCCATTTCCTCTCTGATTTCTAGAACTCTGGATCCTGACTATAAGAGAACAACACCTTTAATTATGTGTTTATTCAGAGCACATATAGTTCCCTGGAGAACCATGCCCCAGGAAGATATTGCTCCCTAGCTGGTTCTGCAATTGAATCTTCAAAGGGCCAGTCCTCTCTTTTATCAACCAGTTGCTTCAAGATAGAAGGGAATGTTGTAAGATCAGTGAATTCCATAAGCATGGACTCATTGTTGTGCTTCATTTGCTGTGAAATGAGTCCTTATTCAGAAGCAAAACTATGTGGAATACCATGATGGTAGATAGAAATTTCTGTCCATAGATGGTAGTTTTGGCAGAAGCATTGACTGCAGGAAAGGCAGATCAGTATCCACAGTATCTATTATAATGGGAACAAAATGCTGCTCCTTCCATGATGGAAACAGTTCAATTTAATTTGTTTGCCAGCAGGTAATTTTCTAATGACTCTGGTCATTGGTGCCATATTGGTTACTCATTGTTGGTTTCTGCTGCTATACCCAGGTCAGCCTTAGTGAGTGGAAAGTCATGTTGCTGAGTCCAAGTTCTAGTCCTGCCACCATGGCTACTTTTTTCATGAACCCATTGGGTAATGGCAGTAGTGACTGAAGAAAGGCTGCCTGGTATCATAGAATGGGCCATTTTGTCCATTTGATCATTAAAATCTTATGCTATCAAGGTCACACTTTGGTGAGTATTCACATGGGACATAGATGTCCTCACTGTCAATGTCCAGTTAGAAAGTATTTCAGGCTTTGTGGACCATGTAGAGTCTCTGCCATATATTCTTTTCCTCCATTATTGTTTTTTACAAAAATAAAAATGATAATTTATGTGCTGTAGTTTGCTGACATGCCTAACTTAAAAAGTGAAAATAAACAAGGTTCAGTTAAGTGAAAATTTTATTGGGAAGGAGTATACATTTCTATACAAAGAAGGTTAAGGAGGGTACTGCATTTATTTTAATCATAAATTGGAATAATCCAGCAGAGCATTATTAAGGCTTCCAAAGCCATATGCACACGTGTCTAACATGTAAAAGAAATACAGTCCCAAACTTAATAATAGTTCTATTTAGTGATTTTTTGACTTTACAGTGGTGTGAAATTGTACTAAAACAAGCATTCTGTTTTTCACTTTCAGTATTCAATAAATTACACAAGCTATTCCATAATTATTGCAAAATAGGCTTTTTTCAGATGATTTGCCCACTTGTATGCTAATAGAAGTGTTCTTAGCATATTTAAGTCAGGCTAGGCTAAGCTGTAATTTTAGGAAGGTATATTAAATCCATTTTCAAATTAGGGTATTTGCAACTTAAAGTGGATTTATTGGAATATTATACCATCTTAAGTCAAGAAGCATTTGTAGTTACAAATCATCTGTTTTTACAAGTTAATTACCAAAGTTAAGGTAGAAAATTCATATGTCTACAAGGACCTGACCAATAAAGAACCAGCTTTGAAGTGACTAAGTGAACAACAGTTTGTGAATTGTTTATATTCTAGTAAGTCCAAACATTAGCCGAACTTTGTGAAGATTAAATAAAACATGCCTTCTGACTTTATCTGATCCCTGGATAATTGACCACTAAGGGGCAGTTGGCCAGTAAGTCATATCCCCAGCCCTATTTTGTATTTTATTTAGAGACAGGGTCTCACTGAGTTGCTTAGAGCTGAGGCTGGCTTTGAACTCTTGATCCTCCTGTCTCAGCCACCTGAGCCAGAGGCTTCTGTTTTTAACATCCATCCTTTTAAGGAATTCTTTTAATCTTCAACTATGCATTCCTTGAAAATAGACTTGTGCTTTAAAGTCCATGGGACTTAATCATTCAGAGCAAGAAGCTGTAAAAGTATTGTAAAAAGTTTAAAATGGAGGGGCTGGAGTTGTGGCTCAGTGGCAAAGCACTTGCCTAGTATGTGTGAGGCACTGGGTTCAATTCTCAGCACCACATATAAATAAATGAAGGTCCATTGCCAACTAAAAAATATTAAAAAAAGTTTAAAATGGATATTACAATTCATAACTTCATAGGGAAGATAGGAACATAAACTATGATATAAACAAATTTAAATAATTTAAAGTAGATAGTAATGTGACTTATGAGCTTAAGCATTCAAGAAAGGAAAATCCTTCCAGTTAGGGGAAATGAAGGAAGGCTTGATGAACAAGGTGATATGTGACCTGGCCTTCACTGGGTGGGTTAGATTTGGTTATGCAAAGGAAACATACTTAATACTCAAGGAAGAAAGTGGGAGAAGTATCAGAATACGAAAGCACTAGCGTGTATGGAGAATAGCAGATTGAATTGACTGAGACAAAGGTCAGGGAAAGCAAAAAATAACTGAGAAAGGCAAGTATAAGCAAAATCATCATTATCCTCAAACACCAAGGGAAGATTTGAGCTAAATTCTTTAATAAGAGCAACTTCCTTTCTTTTTAAAAAAATATTTTTAGTTGAAGAAGGACACAATACCTTTGTTTTATTTATTTTTATGTGATGCTGAGGATTGAACGCAGTGCCGTACACATGCTCGGCAAGTGCTCTACCACTGAGCTACAGCCCCAGCCCAAACAACTTATTTTCTGACATTAAATTTTCTGCCATTAAATTGACATGATCTGTGGTTTTAACCTACAGAGAGAACCAGTGTAACATGTAGGTGTGAAGGCAGGGGAGGTATGTAAATGCATGAACACTATGAAGAAATCTTCCAGTGGAGCTAAAGAATCATAAGAAGGTAGCTTTAAGACATGTCAGAGGGTGGAGATGTCAGCCAACTGTGGCTCACAATCTAGGAATGATTTTTATATTTTTAAAGTTGTAAAGTAGGGAAGGGAGAAGGTGAGAGGGGAGGAGAATATATGACAGATACCATATGAAGTGAGAAAGGGCTTATTAATAGGAAAGTTCAAGCATGTGGACAATGGAAGGACTAACAGCATAAATCTTTACTATGAGAGTAAACTTGTTAGGTGCTAGAAGAGAACAGTGCAGAAGTGTAGGTAGAAAACAGTCACAGAAAGGCTGGTAACAGAAGAAATTAAAATGGGATCATACAGAATTGCTAAATTCAAAGCATTTGTGCATACTATTGAGCATTTCTTTTAAAAAGGATTCTGTTGCCTGTACTTTAAGTCAGTAGTCAGAATCCAACTACTTAAAGGATCTACACAAGTAGCGAAAATGAGTACAGCAATGAAAGTATAGATGCAAATATGTTGTGAGAGGTGGATACAAACTATAAGTGCTTTATCGGTAGCACTTATAAAGTTGAAGGCTACCGATAATTTCTATTACTGCTCAATGTTGCCAGATCTTCCATAATTTCAAGACAAGTCCTAAATCCATATTGTTGCATATAGTTTTTCATTTATAAAATACTGTTTTTTAAAAAAAATCGTTTTCCTTCCTAACCATTTGGGATCAGATCCATTCCTCGCACATGATAGGCAAATACTCTACCATAATGCTGTCTTCTCAACCCCAAACCTTTTTTAAAGTTCAAAATCAGAGCCAGTTGCCTCATATTTTGTGAATTTTGCTTTACATACTGAATTCTTTATATATATGGTTTCGTTACTATTTTTTTTTATTGTCATTACTATTTTATGTAAAACTTTTTAAGAATGATCTGTTGCTAAAATATAATACGCTCATAATTTTAGCAAATCATATATCCTCTTACAATTTTACTATAAAATCAAATCCTGGTTTAAAAAATCATGTAATCTGTCTGGAATTCATTGCCTAAACAAACATTTTATTGGACTTTTATCACATGCCCACCAGTAGAAATACAATACATTCATGTCTTTAAAAATTAAATATATTCTCAACACTTCCCTCTTCATTTTGAGACTTTAATCTGCTATATTATTTGTATTTTGTTAACTTAACAAAAATAATGTAAATTCATATGTTCTTCAGCTAGTATTTTTGATATAAAAATACCCATTCCTAATATGCTACTCTTTCTGCAAGTTATATGTCATGATGTTGTATGAAAGTCTTTTCTGTTACTGGAGAATCAAAATAAGACCTCATCCTAACTGTACATCTTGTATCCTGAGTCACAAAGGTACAAGTGATTTTATGTGCCCAATTACTTATGTAGACTGACTAGACTTTAAGAGAATAAAAAAGTCAGAAAAAAAAAAACTGCTTCAAAAACAGTAGAAGAAGAAAACCCATAAAGAAGAATTCAGAAGCTAAGATCAAAAAGTACAGGGACATGCGGCTTCAGGAAAAACAATAAAGTAAACAGACACTGTGAGTAGAGGAGCTACCTTTAGGGTTCAGGCATATACAAAAATGGAGCTAAACAGGAGAAAAAGTGTGCTGGCAAGTCTTAGACTCACCAGGAATGATTCCTTTAAAATACCAGCAGATACAGTACTTAGACCTACAGTTCTCACCTGAGACATTACAACAGGGGTGACCAAACTATGTCTTTTTCCTGTTTTTATAAATATAGTTTCCCAGGTTCATTTGTTTACATATTAGCTATGGTTGCTTTCGTGCTACAGCAGCAGAGCTAAGTAGTTGGAGTAGAGATCCTGAGGAATGCAGTCTGAAGTAAAATCTTACCACCTGACCCTTTTCAAAAAGTTTGCTGACCTATATGCTACATGGATGTACGTGTGTCTCCCTTTAATAAATGAAAAAAATCTAATAAGAATATTACCTGCTTAGTTCATGTATTGTGGAACATGGGAGCACATCACTGAAATGTACATGACTGACTAAAAGTCTTTTTTGGAGGGTACCAGGGATTGAACCCAGGGTGCTTAACCACTGAGTTACATCCCCACCCCTTTTTATTTTTTTTATTTTGAGACAGGGTCTTGCTAAGTTGTTTAGGACCTTGCCTGAATATTCTTTAAAAGAACATCAAAATGAAGGATGAACAGGAAGAAATTAATTGTTATAATAATCCAACAGTTCTTCCCCATTAATATATAAAAATAGAAGGATTCAATCTTGCTAGAGATAGACTGGTAGGTTTATACTACAGATTATTCATTTGAAAATATGAATGGACACTAAGGATCACTAGACACTTGAGGAAAACAGCACAAAGGGGAAGGGTGAAGACAAAGGAACAAAAATGACTTCAGAGGAAATGGGATTTCCTGGACAGAAAAGCAGTGAACAATAGCCATGTAAAAAAAAAAAAATCTGACTGTTCTTAGTCTCAAAAGAATACTACAAACATGAAACAAGAACAGACTAATGTGTAAACATGTTATTAAGAGTGTCAGTTTAAGAAAAAACTGGTTGGATGGACAAATGAACTGGGCTAAAGTTGATAAGTTGGACAAGTTGATGATCTAGGAAGTAAGTTGGCAAAATGCTTTAGGTTGGAATACACAAAAATACAGATAAATGGGATTGGAAAATATCAAACTGAAACCCAGAAATGTGGAGGTCCAACATATGCTTAATAAAAACTCCAGCAGGAAAGAAGAGAACATGTAAAGGAAGAAATAATTGACAAAAGAAACTAAAGAAAACTTCCCTGAAGTGGAGAGAGACCTTTGAATTGAAAAGAAATCTTTGAGAACCAACAGGTTTAATCAAGATGAAGCACCCCTAGATAAGTCTATGTGATTTTTGTGCTAAAATTCTCCCCATCTACAACGTGGATGGAAAAGTAATAAATATCACAGTGTGGATGGAGAGTAATAAATAATTGTTTTTTTTCCTTGTTTAACACAATAAGATAGGTGCACTTTGCCTTTTATGAATGGTTTCTCAAAGCACTGGAGAATAAGAGATACATTAGCAGACTTATATAATATTTTGGTGTTCAATGTTGGTTACAGTTCTGTATTCTAAAGTATCAGTTACTTGATAGCAGTGAACTTCCATACAGTGCACTTCCCCTAAGCACTTTGCATTTCTCTGAGCTCTAGTACTTTCTTCAAATGTCTTTTTAGTATTTGTATAATAATTTATTTCCATTCATATTTCTTCCATTTAACTAAATTTCTTTGGGAGAAATTCAGCAAAAATGGGTTAAATGATGCTGGGTTATTTTACTGTTTATTGACCATGTTCTTGGTAATGTTGCAGAATTATATCTTCTGTTAAAGTCTTTTGTATATGACATACATCTTATAGGAACTGAAAGAGAATTGGTTATAGAAAGCTGAAATAGCTAGAATATTGGAGGGGGGCAGTAAATGACCTTTTTTATTTTTAGTTTCTGATTATTGGATCCCAAATAAAATTTAGTATGTTACCTTCCTGGCAAATGTCTTATCAACCATCAAGTTGTTGTGGTAGAGAAAAGGTAGTTCTGTTAAGGTGAATTACATAAACCTGAGAAATTCTGAAATCCATCCATTGCTATCCATTCAACAGTTGATCCAATATAGGCTGTAGCTTTAAATGCCAACTCCCAAATTTTCATCTCAACATGCTAAATTTTTATCTCTAGTTTAGACACTTTTTTTTTCTGAGCTCCCACCTCTTATATCCAACTGTGTGCTCAACATACCCACTTAAATGTGGACTAGACATTTCAGACTCATTCCCCAAACTGAATTTCTAATCCATGTCCTCAGCCTTATCCCTTTAAAGAAACAAATCTTACTCTTTCAGCAGCCTTCCTTATGTTATTTGATGGCCATCAGTCCTTCTAGTCATTCAGACCAAAACTCATGTTCATTTTCAATTCCTTTTTCTTTCATACTCTGTAGTCAATCCTTCATAAAATCTCGTTGCCTCTACTTTCAAAATACATGTAGAATTCTGCTACTCTTCAGTATCTTTTTTTTACCCTTTGGATTTGGTTTTATTTATTTTGTAAAATGTTATTCAGATACATGTATAACTGGACTCATCTTCATACTATTATTGTTTCTTCTGGATTAGTGCAATAGCCTTTTAACTGAACTTCCAATTTCTACCCTTCTCCCATTGCAGTTATTGTCAACACAGAGAGAAACTTTAAAAATGTAAGTCAGGTCATGTTATTCCTTCTTCAGAACCTTCCAGTGACTTTTCCTATCACTTAGAGTAAAAGGTTAAGATCCCAGTGGGTCTATAAGACAAAATATGGTCATCTTCTTTGTTTCCTTATCTCTGTAATCACATCTTCTGCTCTTCTCTTTGCTTACTGTGTTCTGGCTACGTTTCTCCCTTGCTATTCCTCAGACTTACAAGTTGCACTCCTGCCTTAGGACTTCTGCACTGGCAGTTCCCTCTGAGTTGATAAAACTTCCCTTGCTATCCACATGGCTAAGTGCCTCCCTATTTCAGTTCTTTGGTCAGATGTAACCTTTTCAATGGTCCTTCATGATCATTTCTATTTAAAATTATAATCCTTTAATATCTGTTTGTTTTAGATAATATCTGTTTGCTTTATTTTTTTCCTACTTTTCTTCCTCCACTCCCCCCCCCCCCCCTTTGTCATACTAAAGATTTAACCTTTAGTTAAATGCCTTGCCCATAGTAGGCATTGGCAAGTGCTCTATTACTGAGCTACACTACCAACCCCTTTTGGTTTTTATTTTATTTTTGAGACAGGATTTCAGTAAGATGTCCAGGCTGGCCCCAAACTTGATCCTCCTGCCTCAGTCTCCTGAGTAGCTGGAATTACAGGTGTGCACCAAAGCACCTGATTGTACTTACTTTCTCATATATTATATAATTTACTAATTTGTGATATTCTTTCTTTGTCTTCCCCTTCTAGAATATAAACTCCACAAGAGTTGTATTTTTTAATTTGTTTTGCTTATTGATGTATTCTAAGGGCCTACCTAGTATAATACCTAGGGATGAATGAATTGCTAAAAGGGAAAAGGATGAGAAAATTGGTAACATTTTTTGAAGTAGAAACTTCCTGAGGAAGTTTGACTTTGGTGTTTATACTGCAAATTTCTGTAATGTAATGTCTCTCGGTATTCAGATCCTAATTTCAGTGTTTATCCCATAGACATAAATTTGTCTCATCTGCTGTCTTGTATTTTATTCACTTATCTAGATAATTGAGTTGATAGTATTGGCTCGGTGCAACAAAAGTTATTAAATATCTACTTGGAATTAATACTGGATAAATCAATAAAACACAGTTTCTATCCTTGAAGAGAATTGACTCATGAGAATAATTGCAATGTATTGGAATACATACAATGAGGAAAACCTGTTAAAGTTTCTAATTGAAAGAGTAACCTCTTGGGCTAATCTTACTAGTTATATCAAAGAAACCTAGTGCCAGCCCTCCAAAGGCCAATTAAGGTTTTCACCAACATTTATATTTCCATAGGCTTTTACACTTGCAGAAAATGTTCTTGGAACTCTGACAAATGACTAAAAGTCTACTAATTAGATGGTTTGGCTTCTATTAGGTGTTTTAAAGGAATAATTATTAGGTTATTGGAGATATTTGCATTCATATAGTTACTGTAGATATTCAAGCTGGGAATTTTGTTCGTTAAAAAGTTGAAAAGAAAAAGATTTGTGAAGAAAGACTTCTAAGAATTTTGAAAATGAAAATAAGTGTAAAAGGAATAAGTATATATGGTAAACACAGAAAAATATGTAAACACATAGAGTATTTTATATATAATGGTGTCATTTGGTTTTTCCACCTAACATGTCATAGTCTTTTTATAGTTTGGTATATATACATCTACCTTTTTTTTTAAACTGCTGCATGACATTCCATTTTATTTTTGTAATATAATTTAAGGAAGTTCCTAATGATTGACAATAAGATTGTTTCTAGCTTTTTCTCATATCACTTTGTTGAATGTGTTTATAAATCTCTGCATTTATTTATCTGAGGGAAAATTTCTATTAAAATTGCTGGAGGAAAGCATATGTATTTTAAATTATTCTACAAAAATATATGGAGGACCAGTAGAGTAGGAGAAGAGGATCAGGGGGAGGGAGGAGAAGGGGGAAAGGGAAGTATTGGGGAATGAAATGGAGCAAATTGTGTGTATATAGATAAGTCACAAAGAAACCCGCTATTATGTGCAATTATAATACATAATAAAACATTATAAAAATACCTACTTCTCAGGGAAATGTCATTAATGGCATGAGTGGAAGCATTGAATGTGGCATAGCATGTATGCTTAATAAACATGAGTTTCTTCATTTTCCCCTTCAAATACAAAATAATAATAAAGTTATCCTCCAAAAAGTTGTCCTGACTTATATTCTCATCACAGCAGTGTATGAGAATATCTTCCATGTTGGATATTAGCATACTTTTTAGTTTCCACTAATGTAATAATGAAAAACTAATTTTATTTAGTTGATTACAAGTAGAGTCAAATGAAACGATTTAAGGATCTTTTCAAGTTTTGGACAGTCTCATTGGTTTGACATTTCCTGTTCACTTGGAATACTTTTTATTCTTTCATTTTCCTCAGAACCTTTACCATCCTTCAAGCCCATATCAAAAATTGTCCTTTTGTTGTTATATAATTTTCCATTAGCAGCCTAAAATGATTTCTCCCATTTAATATACTTAATGATTAGTATTCTGCTTGTAACAGTTTCATACCTGTTCTAATGCATGTGATTTTCTTCTAGGATTTCCAGACTTATAGAATGGCAAAACATTAATGGAAAGAGTCGCATAAATCTATCTTCTTCCATTATGGAGGCAGGTTTGACAGATGGAGAACCTGACCGAACTTCGGTGAGTAGTTCAAATTTAATTAGTACACCTTCAGCTGTAAAGCATTTCATATAAACCTTGATTTTGTTCTTAAAATGTTTTTAAAACAACTCGTAAAAAAGCATTTTAAAAGTAATGGTTTAACTCCTCTGTTGATATGAGAATTAAAGATAGTTTAAAGCTTATTGGAATAGAGGCTAGTCAGTTCTGTGACATTTCTGTTCCATCTTCTTCTATTTTCCCCACCTTCCCAGTCTTGTAGTGTAGGCATATTGATATAATAGTTTGTGTTTGTTTTCATCAAAATATTTTTCATCTTCAGTGAAATCAAGAGAAAGTTAATAGCTGAAGAAAAATACCTTCAAATCTCAAGTTACATCGACCTATGAACAAGCAGAGTAAATGAGTTAAAATAAGAAGGCAATTGCCATGTATTTTTTCCCTAAAGAAAGAAGGTTTAATAAACATTGCTGTTGTGTGATCATGATTGAATTATATTCTGAAATTAAATTGGGGTAGTGGATAAATAAACATTACCTATGAAATTTTAAAAATTTACCATTAGTATAATAGATTGATTCGTCATTGTATAAAAAGATTTGACTACAGAATAATTTTTTTTCAGTTATCTTGTTGTATTTTGAGTGATTCCATTAAATATTGATTTAAAGACTATTAAGAATATTTCTGTTACCTAAAGTAAGGGTGCCTTTCAGTAAAATAAAGTTAATTGATAGTTTTATTATTTGTTAGGTGATAGATTCTTTGATAAATCTTTGTTGTTTGGAGTAAGGCAGAGGCCAACTTTCTGTTTTTCATTTTGCTAGGAAGATGAGAGTCAGTATACTGAGGTGTTTGTAAATTTTGATTTAGTGGATGTCCTTTGTTCAGGCTCCAATGTAGGAGCAGTTTAATGATTAATAGCAAAATGCAGGTTTGCTGACTTGTATTGTTCCCAACCTTTTTTGAATTTCTGATTTAGACATTTTTCGGCTGCTTAAATGATCAAAAAAAGTTAAACTTTAAAGTAATCCTTTGTTAGTAGAGAATAAAATGGGGATGGAAATAACTTTACTTATGAAGATTATTGTCACAGTGACTATAAATGGAAAACTGATGATAGGGTATTTCATTTTTACTGTGGTTTCAGAAAAGAATTAAGAATAAACCTTGTCTTTAGAACATGATATCTACTTTACCATAAACGCCATCTTTTTTAAAGCTGTTGGACTTTCTTTAGCTGAAATAGTTTAATTTCCTAGTGATAATAAAAATGTCAATAATAGGGCTGGGGGTGTAGCTCAGAGATAGAGTGCCTGCCTCGCATGTGTGAGGCCCTTTGTTTGATCCCCAGCACTGAAAAAAGAAAAAAATTCAGTATTAATAAAAAGTTGGTATTTTCTAAATGTATTCTTAATTAGACTGTCCTCATAGTAGCCATTAAAGGCAGCTCTTTGTTTACCCTCAATTTCAGAGATAGGGAGGTAGGCTTAGGGAGCGTAAGGCTCTTCTCACAACTTAAGTTGTAGAACTGAAGGCAGTCTGTCTCTGAATACTCTGCAACTAAGATGATGACTTTATGCCTGTCTTTCAGAATACAATCACTTGTCAGATTCAGATTCAGATTTTTCTTGCCAAGAATACTTTATAGATGGTGTAGTGTATTAAATATATTCCTCACCTTAAGAAAAGTTGTTCCCAGAGGAAAGTTAGCAAGGGATTAATTTAAATATCTTGATACAGGGGAGCTGTATATGATGAAGTTTATTAGAGGACACATTTTCATTTATTTATTTATTTTTGATTCATTGCACACAAATGGGTGCAACTTTTCATTAATCTGGTTCGCGATGTAGAGTCACACCATTCAAAGACACATTTTTTATTGTATTTAAAATTTATTATACAAATGGCTCTAGAAGAGAGTGAAAGTTTTAAAATATGTATGAGTCTAGCATTTTATAAAGGACTTTGAATTGAGGAAATCTTTAAGATCCTAATTGCAACTGAGTACTTTTGAATCCAAGGCTTTCTAAAGTGGAATGAACTGCAAAGATGATTTAGTTCAATTCCTAGAATGTTATCAAAGAGCATCTTCCTAATGAGCCTAGAGATGATTCAATCTCTTGAAGCTTTGATTTTACATACATACTAGGTTATTGATGACTACTCAGATTTAGTGATTGTAAAGTAAAATTGATATGTTATTAGAGTTTACTAAAAGCTTTAAATCATATTCTAAGGAATCTGGCTATAACATTGGGCAACATTGTGGAGCTTGTGGGTGTGCGTGTGTATACATGCAATTTGATGGAATTCCGTTGCTATTATTGTTTTTTTTTAAAATACTATTAGCTTAGCTTCATCATTATTATTTTGGCATATATTTTGTTGCTAGTGATAGCAACTTTGTAGCAAAAGTGTTTTTGGTGTACAGTTTTCCAATAATTGATCTTTAAGACATTTATGTACAAGTTCAATTATAAATCATCCATATGCCAATAAGTAATCCTCTGAAAAATATTCTTGTACAGTGATACCTTATTAAATTTTTCCATTGGTCATTGTACTAGTTTCCTATATTGCTCTTGCTCTTGTAGTTGAAAGCAACACAAATTTATTATCTTAACAGTTCTTGCAGTCAGAAGTCTAAAAGCAGGAGATTGTCAGGCTTGTTTCTTTTGAAGGCTCTTGGGGAGAATGTCTCCTTACTTTTATCAGTGTTTAGAGTTTGATTTCATTCCTTGGCTAGTGGCCCCTCCCTTATATCACTCTTATCTCTGGTTTTTGTTTTCATATTTCCTATTTCTCACTTTGACCTTCTCACCTCCTTTTTATAAGGACCTGTGTGATTACATTGGGCCCACTCAGTCCACTCAGATAATCATACAGCTGCTCTATATTGAGCTCCTTAATTTAATCACATCTGAAAAGTCCCTTTTTCCAGGTAAGGTAACATTCACAGAGTCTAATGATTAGGATGTGAATGTCTTTGGGAGGCCATTTTTCTGCTTATATGAGTCAGTATTAACCTCTGGAGCAACCCAGTCTATAGTGGGTAATATTGCTGGTTAACCAGAAGTCTTATAACACATCTCACCTTGAGAGTCGCCAGCTTGATTAAAGTCCTAAGTTATGAGAATTCTTAAGTTGAAGATACTTTTCTCATGTAAAGTAATAAAATGCAGAAATTTTAGTCACCAGTTTATTACCTACATACTCATTCTCTCATATTAAAATAACTTCATCTTCCTAACAGCTTCCTAACAGCTTAATCACATGGTCAGTAAATTGAATAGAAACTAACTTTCTTGAACTTTTTGTTATGGAAAGTATCAATTAATTTCAATTATACTGCATTAAGGATATAGATGGACTATTATAATGTAATCGCATGTAACTGTCACCCATTGTCAACAGTTTTCAACTCAGGTCAGTGTTGTTTCATGTATATTTTCATTCTCCCAAATCCTATTTTTTTTTTGAAAATTTCAGATATATTATTTTATTCATATGTATTTCAACATATATCTCTAAAATATAAGGACTTTTCTTAAAAAATTCAACCATAATACATTATTATCCCTAAAAATTAAACTTCCCTGATTATCTAAAATATTCTCTTTTTAGTATTGGACTTGGTTGATATGTCACTTAACTCTTTATGAACCTTTTAAGTCTCCCTTCATGTGTTTTAAATATTCTTTTTCAGTTTATTGAAGAAACAGTGTAGTTTGTTTTGTAGAATTTCCCACAATATTGGTTTCTTTTTATGGTAATTATTTAATATGTTCTTAGTTCCTTATATTTCTTGCAAATTAGAGTTGGATATTAGAGGTTTGCTCACATTCAAATTCAGATTTTCTAGGCAAGAATACTTTATAGATGGTGTTGTGTATTATTATCATCAGGCAGCACATAATGTTGTCTGTCTTCCTGTGATAAAAGCAATCATATATTCATTGCCTAGATCCCTTAATTCATTAGGTGTATAAATTAATGTCCTAACTGACTTAGAAAAATGAGGACATAAGAGAATGACTGTGGCTACCATTTAAGCAAGAAAGCAAACCAACCAACCTACATTTTGTTAGGTATTTTGTTCTGTACACTATTATTCTTTATGCCATTTTACAACTTTGTTGACTTCTGCTAAAGGTGACATCTTAAAAAGATGAAAACAATTTGATGGGTATATATTATGTTGCATTCTGCATGTATCATCCTTAACTTCTGGAAGTTAGTAGTACTGCAATATTTGCAACTGTTTGAACTTTCAGGGTGGGCATTAAAGATTCCATTTTCTTCTTCTTCCTCCTCCTCTTTCTTCTACCTTTTTCTTCTCCATCTCATCCTCCCTTCCCCTTTTCCAACTTCCATTGTTCTTGTTAGAAGCTTGAAAAATATAACATAAAAGTCTGGCAGGTATATAGTGGGACTCTTTAGTAAATTTGGGGAGCTTAGCTGGAGAAAAAGTTAGTTTTGAAAAAATAAGAGAAATGGCCGTAAATAAGATAGTGGTTTATACAGTGTAGCAGCAAAATTCCTAGCCAGAAATCTTATATTTTCACTTGATTGGGAATCTTTTTAAAATGTGTTTCTGGTACTCATGGACTCCTCAAAACTCTTTCAGAGAATCTTTGAGGCAAAAAGTATTTTCATAATAATACCTTGGTAATTTATATTATTTCCTTTTAAAAAATTGTCTTACAAGTGTAAAATACAGTTTTCTAGAAACTACATGAGGTGTTGTGAATCATGGTTTGGGGGCTATTGAAATGTGACCTTGTGAATTCTTATGTTTTAAATTTTTCTTAGTTTATTTTTTTTCATTGAGGGGTGTTTTTATTTTTAAAATAAACTTTATTTTAGAACAGTTTTAATTCTACTGAAAAATTGTAAAGCTAGTACAGGGATCTCATATACCTCATACCCACTTTGTCCTATTATCAGTATCTCATATTAATATGGTACATAGGATACAATTAATGAACCCATTGTTAACCGTAATTCATACTTCAGATTTCCTTAGTTTTACCTAATCTCCTTTTTCCATTCCAGAGTCTGATTCAGGATACTATATTACATTTAGTTGGCATGTTAGGATCTTATTGGTTATGACAGTTTGTCAGACTTGTTTTTACTAAACCTTGATAGTTTTTGTTTTGTTGTGGTACAGGGATTGAACCTAGGGCCTCCCTCAAGCTAGGCAAGAAAGGGCTGTTCCACTGAACTACAATCTCAATCCAGCCTTGACAGTTCTGAAGGGTACTGGTTAGGTATTTTGCATAATGCGTGTCTTCTGGAATTTGTTTGATATTTTTCTCATGATCAGAACAGGTGTAGGAGTTTTAGATTTGAGAATTGCTCATGTAAACATTAAGTAGCTAACATTTTAAGAAAGAATAATGGACAGCTACTTTGTATGAAAAGTGAAACAGAGAAATTAATGGGCGGGGGGGGGGGGTCTACAGGAGTGGGGGATAAGCAGTAGAAGGAAGAAAGGATAGGACCTTGGGGAATGAGTGTTGACCAAGATAAACTTTGGCTAGTTCATAATTGTACTTTGCATTAAGATGTGATCTATAACTTTAAGAAGTTGTTTGCCTTTTGTTTCTTTCCTCATTTTGACATTTAAAAGGTATTTGTTAAATGCCTACTTGTTTTATTTTCATAAGTTTTAATGTTTTATCTGATTCATATCATCTCTAATCATTTTTTATGCCAATACTTACATTGGTGAGCCATGATTTTATGTATGTATATTTGGAGGTGAGAGTTGGGGAGTCTTTATAGTGTTTTATATTTTTCTAGATTTATCTAATTTTTGTAGGTTTTCAAAATTATTTAAAATTTGTTGTCTTGTTATTTTAAAAATCCATCATGTTTTCCTTTGGGATTTTCTATTTTGTGAATATGATGCTTTTTTCCTTCCATATTGCTTAACTTTTTCTTATATTTTCTTTTATTTTCCCTGGAGTTTCTTGTTGAATTCCTTAATCTCCTGGCTCATTAATTTATTATTAGATTAACTCATTCTGCCACTTGCGCCTTCATTTCATTAGTTTTTTACCCAGTATAATCAGCTATTTTCTTTGATTACTCGTTCATGCTTCAATTTTGTAAAATCTTGCCACTTCTGTTTGAGCATATTTATTATCATAAGTTTTTGAAGAGTTTGGTTCACTAGTTTTCTCTCCTTTGACCAAGATTATTCAGTTTGTGTTTTCACAGAACTTGGGCTCCTTAGGATATTGTTTTTGTTTGTGAGGATATACTCTCTTGGAAATAATAGTTTCCTGAGAATATTAACTGTGCTGTCTAATACTATCCCAAATGGAAAGTAAAAGTCCAGGGACTTGTTTTTGACCATTTTGACCAAGCTAGGAAATATGTATGTTAGGGTAGTGAATTTCTTTTAATAAAACCATAGCTTCATTATTCTTCATTTTTCCATTTCACTTGTGTTTTCTGTTTCTTAGGGATCTTTTTTTGTGTTTGTGCTCTGAGTACAATTTTTTTACGTAAGCTGCCTCCTTAGTTCTAAACCCTTAGCTCATTTGGGGGAAAGGGCAATGACCAGACTCTAATTTTTTTTTTAGATGCATATAGCAACTGAACCATATACACAGTTTAAAAAAGAAATGCCTCTGCTTGGTATTAATCATATTGTGTTGTAATAAACACAGAATGGGCAGTGATCTGTCTAGAGTAATATTGTAGAGGGAAAGAGCATAGAAAGTTGGCTGACTCCCAGGGCTTCTTCCCATCCCTGTCCCTTGGCCTTTCCTCTGCTTTTCCTGTTCTGAGGTTGCTTCCCATCCATCCATCTCTTGAGATAGGTTGTGTGTGTGTGTGTGTGTGTGTGTGTGTTTGGGGAGAGGGTTACTTCACTATTTAGTTCATCCTTGGGAAGGCTGTTGGTTTCTTTGTTACTGACTTTGTGTTCTCTGTGGAAACCACATAATGGGTGAAATAGCATGTATAAGTAGATCACCTATGAGGGAGAAGGAACCAGAGGGGTCAGTTATTTTAGAGGAGGGATGTCAGAAAACTTTTCATAAAGGAGGCAATGCTTGACCAGAGTGTTGAAAGGAACTTAGGTATTTCCTACTTTTTGAAGGTGAGAATGGTATTGTGGGCAGCGGGTGCAGTAAGAGTAAATAAAAGTCGTATAGTATCATGGTATATTCAGAGAAGTCAAAGTAATTTGAAGCTTATCATGTTTGTAAGGTGCAAGGATTGATGGGTATATGGAGGAATTCTTGACATAAAGTAAGATTAACAAAATTATGGAGGCTCTTGAAAACAAGGCTAAAATGTTTTTTTTCTCTAGTTTTGATGGGCTAAGGGAGCCTACCACATGCAAAATCATAGAAGTGCTTTTTCAAGATTTCATGATTCTAACTACAGTATACATTATAGAAGGATCTCTGTGCCATCAGAATGGAAGATAATTTGCTGAGGTGTAAGAACTTCACTAGATAGTGGCAGTAATGGTAGGCATAGGAAAATACAGGTTAAATATGAGAGATGTGAAGTATGTAGAATCTTTAGGAACCTGTTTTAGACTACTATTTTAGACATGGAGGAGAATATATGTGGGGAGAATAAAGGTAAAGAAATTTAGTGACTTCTAGGTTTCTGTGTTTTGTGATTAAGTGTCAGATAGCATTTGATAAGAGAAAACAGCAGATCAAGGGGAAAAGATGAATTCAGTTTTGGGCATACAGAATTTGAGATAACTGTATCTCAGTGGAGATATAATATCTTGCAATTAATAAGATTTCTTCTTATGGGTAAAAACACACATAGACTGTACATAAATAAATAGTCATGGCTATGTTTCATTAAGTTTATTTGTAAAAACAGGTAGCCAGCTCATGGAAAATAGCTTTTCTGTTCTAGAAGAGCTTGTGAAATGGCTGATGTTGTGGTGGCTGTCTTTAGAAAATATAGTCTGCCACATTCATTTTAAAATTCCTTATCAGTTTTTCTGTTAATTGTTTTAGCATCTATTGATGAGCATTCCTAGATCTATTAATTCATAACAGTTGTAAAGTGTTGTTTGTTTGCTGGAATTCTGAAAAATTATAACTTTCCCACAACATCTGTTTGGTTACTCTGAGGTACAGCTCCTATAAGAAAGGGAGCATATATTTTTAATTCTCTTTATTTACTACTCTCAGTAATCACTTGGCTTGCCAGCATGCTTCAAAAGTAAGTGATGATTTTTTGAGTTATGGACTCCTAGATTTTAACTCATTCAAATTTGATTAAGTCAACTACAAGGACTAAGCTTTTGGTGGTCATAGTACTTGATCTTTGTCCAGAAAGAATTAATTAAGGTTGACTCCTGAGTGTTATTGACAGGGCCTTAGTCATCTTTGACAACTTCCTCAGTATATTCAAGTCACATCAAAGTGGATCAAAGACTTAGGAATTAGACCAGAAACTTTATAACTGATAGGCTAAATAGGATCAATACTCCATCATCCTGGTGCAAGCACCAACTTCCTTAATAAGACCTCTAAAGTTCAAGAAATAAAAGCAAGAATTAATAAGTGGGATACCATCATATTAAAAAGCTTATGTCCTGCAAAGGAAACAGTTAAGAGTGTGAAGAGAGAGCTATCGGATGGGAGAAAATCTAACAGCTACTCATCTGACAGGGGATTAATATCCAGAATATATAAAGAACTCAAAAAACTTAACACCAAAAAACAAAACAAAACAAAAACAAAACCCACAAAAAAACAGTCAGTAAATGGGCAAAAGAACTAAACAGACTTTTCTCAAAAGAAGAAACACAAATTGCCAACAAATACATAAAAATGTTCATCAGTCAAGTAAATGCAAATCAGAGCTACGCTAAGATTTCCTCTCCATAGGTCAGAATGACAATTATCAAGAATTCAAATAATAATAAGTGTTGGGGGGATATGGGCAAAAATTATTATTGGTGAGACTGAAATTATTGGTGAGACTGAAAATTAGTACAACCACTCTAGAAAGCAGTATAGAGATTCCTCAAAAACCTAGGAATGGAACCTCCATATGACCCACCTATCCCATTCCTTGGTATTTATCCAAAAGAACCAAAATCCACATACTATAGCAATCCTATGATATAGCTATATCATGTTTATAGCTGTCCAATTCATAATAGCCAAATTACAGAACCAGCCCAGATGCCTGTCAACAGACGAATGGATTAAGAAAATGTGGTATATATACACAAAGTGGAATTTTACTCATTCATAAAGAAGAATGGAATTATGGCATTTCCATCAGGCATGTTGCTAGTTGCAAGATGGCTAGTAGTGATTTGGACATTGCAGATATATAATATTCCATAGTTGTAGAAAGTTCTGTTCATTTATGTTATCTATTTATGATAGCAGTAGAGAAAATAGTAT
Source organism: Glaucomys volans (assembly GCA_020662805.1). Classification (NCBI taxonomy): domain Eukaryota; kingdom Metazoa; phylum Chordata; class Mammalia; order Rodentia; family Sciuridae; genus Glaucomys; species Glaucomys volans. Next base: position 833,310 of record JAJEJO010000414.1, read on the forward strand.
GGGGTAACTAATTATTCATTATCAGAGAACTCACATTAAGAAGTTGGATTCCAGCAGCTCAGGAGGATCTCAAGTTCAAAGCCAACCTCAGCAATTTAGGCCCTACATAATTCAGCGAGACCCTGTCTCTAAATAAAATATAAAAAAGGACTGGGGATGTGGCTAAATGATTAAGCGCCCCTGTGTTCAGTTCCTGGTACAAAACAAAACAAAACAAAAAAACACCCAGAAGTTGGATTTGGGGAAAAGAAAATTTCAGCTTGTAAAGTGGCATTTTGAGTTGAGCCATTAAGGTCAGGGGACTTAAAACTACTGAAGAGGGAAGCAGAAAGAAAGCAGGGAGAAAATTGCAGGTCACCATATACAGTGAGTTTTTTCAGGGAATTTAGTTAGGTAGGGTTTTAGTTATGTGGAGTTGCCAGGCTAACTCTTTAGAAGTCAAAACTTTTCTGTGAAGTTAATAATTTGATCAAACTGTATAATATTTTAATTATATGTGTTTGGGCTTAGTTTTTAAAGACCAAGATATCAAATGATTTTGAGTGGAGAATCAACATGGTCAAAGTGACCATTTAGTAAATTAGGTTGGTAAATTAATCACTGTCCTCTGGGGCCCTTCTTCATCTTTTTCATTTTTATTTTTTTAATCTGTAAGTAAACTCATGTAAAAATTAAGTCTCTCAACAATTCCATTCACAAAGGACAAAAATAACCATCACAGAAGTTAAGTGACTTGGTATTGATGAGCATGAGAATATTGAATAGACTAGAAATAACTTATTTCAGTGTCAGATAAATTATACACTGTCTTCAGTTGATGGTGATCTTCTTGGTAGTAGAAACTATGTCTGTGTTAGTTTTTGAATCCTAGTACTTAACACAGTAAATGAATGAATGGGGTGAAATTGAAATATGCAATGATACACCTGAAAGGAAGAAGCAAAAGTTGAGAAATGAGGTGGTGGGTCTGACCTAGCTGGTAGTCATGGGAAATAAAAGGACTGGTGTGAGACAGACAATTATAGAAATAAAAATGATCAGAACTTAATGATGTGGTTAGATGTTGGGAGAAAAATTATTTAGGAAGAATCAGGGTTTAGATCTGGTTGAAATGAAGAAGGGCAAATTGGTGTGGGAGCAGGTTTCTAAGAGAAAAACTAATGAGTGCTGTTTTTGACATAAAATGCTTTCTACAACAAGTTTAAAGCCCTTTAACAGAATTTTAGAGCAGTAATACAGTTAGAAATGTTTTGGAGGTAAGTTAGGTCTAAAGGAAAAATTTAAAAGTTATTTGATAAAAGGTAGTAAGTGAACCTTGATTGTGAAAGCAGGTGGAAGAGAAAAATTGGTTAAGGCTGAGCACTGGCTATGGCCCCTTGCATGTTGAATGAGAGGGCAAAGTAGGCAGGAAAATAGAAGAGACCAGAATAGTGGATAGTGGATTATTTTAGAAACCAAAGGAGGAGAGGACTTGCATGGTAAAACAAACAAACAAACAAACAAAAACTGTTAGAATCAAATGCATATAGAGAGGATGAAAACTGTGAAAACCCTCCCAGAATATTCTAGAGAGGACTTCACAGAATGGCAGATTGACTACAAATTCCTAAGGCCTTGGAAGGAAGAAAAAAACTTTCAAGGGTTCAGTTTCTAGTGTAAAAATACTTTTGCAAATCTCTTCCTGTTTTCAAATGCTACCTCTTAAAATATTATTTCACTACTGAATTCATTTGATAGACTGTGGGTGCTCTTTAGATCCAGATTCAGGTATATGAGATTAAATCACTCCTGAGAAAATTTGTTTTTTTTTTTAGATCTTGCCATATTCAGAAGTTACTGAAGTTCAAGAGACAGTGAGTAATATATGATGCTGTGTTTAAAATGTGACCAGTTTTGTATTTTTCCAGGATTTCAAGTTGGAAGTGGATATTTTCCACTATACTTAATCATAGATGATTATGTTATCCTGAGAAATAGCAAATAGATGGAAAAGATCAGTGTTAAAGATTATATTTTTATTTTTCCAAAATGTAAATAGGTTTATTCTTTTTGATTATAAAAATAATGCATATTAGTATACCATATTTAAGCAATACAGAAAGATAGATTAAGTAAAACCCTACCTCCTGAATGTAGCCACTGTTAATATTTTGGTGGTATCTTTGATGAGTTTGTGTATGTCTTACACATGAGATTTTATAAAAGTGGGATCATCTCATACAGAACTCTTTATAGCTTACTTATAAAACTAATACACAGTGGATATTTTTTAGTCAGTAAAAATGACTTTAATGACTACATAGTATTTCATTGTGTGAACATACTATTATTTAATACCTGTTTAAAATAGATTGCTATTTTATATTACTATAAATAGTGTTATGATCAACATACCTTCAGACACATCTTTTTGAGCATTTTGGATGATGATCTTAGTGATCCTGGAAGTAGAACTGCTTCATCAGAAGTGTGGATTAGGTTATTTTTAAATCACTGCCTAGCACCCCAGATCATATTTTCTTCCCAGCAGTGACAAGCTCTAGTTCCCAGAAAAATATTTCTTTAAAATCTCTCCTATAAAACTGAGGGATAAAATGTGCACTTGAGTATTTTGCAGATGATTACAAGAATACAAAAAATTTGAGCTAAGTATAGAGTGATGACTCCTGTTCTAAGAACAAGCAGATCTGAGCTGCATTATATATCCTTCACTGAATTTTCTTATTTTAAGAGCCAAAGATAACACTAAGTAGAGCACCCTTGATATGTTCTGTATTATCCTTCCAAATTGTGGTTTTTGGGAGCCAGCTGTAGCAGGATTGCTACCAAGAGAATAGCTTTATCAACTTTATTGGGGAAAGAGGTGCCACTAGTTATATAAATGCTTGATTAGGTTTGTACTTTCCCTTAAGCACATCAAACAATTTAAGGCAATAAGCATATTAAGAGGGAAGTTCTGTGCGAAGGAAATGGAATAAAAGCTATAGATCTCATGTGAATATTTCTGTATTATAGGATGACCATCTGTCTTGGTTTGATTAAGACTGAAGTGCTTCTGAGGATGAAGGGCATGATTAATTTCTGCCTCTTTGCATTTTTTAAAGAATGCATGTTTTTTACTAAATATGGATAAGGTTGGCACATACTTAGATGTGTAATAAAATAAGATCACTTTTTTCTACAATGCTCTTTTTTCCTGTGATTTATAGCCTAATCAATAAAGATTTAGATAATGGCTATAAATATTTTATGCTTTTAATTAAAGTACTTTGGTGTAGTATGTTGTCTAATAATAAGCAGAAGTTCTAGGGATGTAATTATAATTTTACTATTTTCAGCACATACTTTTGCAAAAATAGAAAATTTATTTATATAAAAATTATTAAGATGACTGGGTGGACATTATCAATGGAATAATGGTCAACCTGATAAGTTACTCAAACAGAAAAATTTTATCCTGTATTAATGTATTTTTGCTGGACAAACTGAAGAGAAATTTCATGGTTCTGTAAGATACTGTAAGTAATTTGGAACTTTAGCAAGATTCAAAAACAGTGTTTAGCTTTTTATTAAAAAAAAAAATCTTAAAAACTGGGCGTGGTGGTGCATGCCTGTAATCCCAGCACCTCCGGAGGCTGAGGCAGGAGAATTTCGAGTTCAAAGCCAACCTCAGCAAAAGTGAGGCACTAAGCAACTCAGTGAGACCCTGTTTCTAAAAGAAATAAAATACAAAATATGGCTGGAGGTATGGCTCAGTGGTCGAGTGCCCCTGAGTTCAATCCCAGGTACCAATAGGAAGAAAAACAAAAATCTTACAAGGTACTTGTGTAGAATGTTTCCACATCAGTAATTTCATATCATCTTTGTTATGTGTTACACAAAATGATCCTGTACAGAGTAGACTCACATGCTGAAAACTATAAGAATAAGAAGTTAGTAATGTACAGTTTAGTCATGTGCAAAAGACCTCAATGATGTGAATTATTTGGCAAAAACCGATGTATATTCCTCACTTATATCCTATTTCTTACTAGCATTACTTTATGAAGAAGTCTGGAAGGATGATTTGACTTGGATCCAGTTTAGTGCCTCTATATCCATATCCTTCTGGGAGGGGTTTCTGAAGCCAAGCTTTGATGATGATGATGATGTTTCAGTTTTGCATTTGGAGCGTTTCAGCTTGATTCTTAGTTTTCTTGTCTATTGTAACATGTTTTTCTGGTGCCTGTTCTTTTATCCTGTGCTATTTTTTAATCTCCAGTGATTAAGGCATTCTGGTTGTATAACCTAACTTTTACATGTACTGTAATAGATCTTTTTTTTCTTACCAGCCTGAATCTTTCTCAGTACAAGCCTGTCTATCCAACTGTCTACTTGACATTTACACCTTGATGTCTCACAGACATTTCAAACTGGGCTGCTGATATTTCTCCCAAATCCTAGCTGTTTTCACTATCTTTTCCATCTCAGGTAATGGCATTTCCATCCTCCCAAGTGCTCAGTTCCCAACACGTGGCATCTTCTTGATTCTTCATTTTATCTTAACTCACACTTGGTCTATGTGGAAATCCAGCTGCTCTACCTTTAAAATATATTGGGAACTTAGCAACCTCTCATCATCTTCACTTCTACTCTCTTGTTCCAAATCTCCTTTCTCTCTCCCCTAGTTTATTGTAGTAACCTCCTAACCTTGTTTCTGTAGTCTGTTCTTAACATAGAATAATACTGTTGAAACAACATAATCATACTGCTTTTCTTAAAACCATCCAGCCGTCTTCCATATTATTAAAAATAAAACCAAATTCCTAACAAGGTCCTACAGAGTCCTACATAGTTTGCCTCTTTGACTTCATCTCCTAATACTCTTACTTTCTCATTGCATTACAGTGTCACTGGCTTTCTTAATCTTCCCTCAGTCCACCAGAATTTCATCTCAGTCCTCTGTATTTGCTTTTACCTGTGCCTGGAACACTTTTCCTTCATATTTCTTTTTGGCAAGTTTCTTCATTTTATCAAGTTCACTCTATAGTGAAGCATTCGTAAGCTTGCCGTATCTAAAAATTTAACTCCTTTCCTCTAACTTTTTATATGCCCCCTTTCTCTATTTTTTCTCTTTAGTTTTTATAGAATATAACATACTATGAATTTTTACTTGTTTATTGTGTTCTAGTTCATCTTCCCTACTAAAACATAAGTACCACAAGGACAGGACTTTTGTCTATTCTGTTAGCTCTATATCCTTCAATGCCTAGAATGATATGAATTCTTAGTAATTACTTGGTAAATATTTGTTGGGTCAGTGTACAGTTGGAATAGACAGTGTTTATTTCAATCATTCTTTAGTACCCAAACTGAAAAAATAAGGAGTAATCCAGTAAAGTCAGATGTATATGACACAGACATGTTTGAAGGTATAATATTGAGAATTAAGTATTATTAGAGGATTTTGGAATCAATACTGAGAAGTTGCTGTATATGCTAGAGGGTATTTTCTGGAAGTAAACAGGCAAGGAATACAGATATATAGAAGTTGGCAGAATGCTGTTCAGTGAATTTGAGAATGTAACAGAATTGTATGATAAAAATGAGTTTATTAATTTTTTACCCCAAATAGAAGATCAGCTCTAGAACCTTCAAGCATGACTGGTTTTGTGAGATTAAATATTCCCAACTATGTGTATATATGATTAGAAGCCCTGGTTTTCTTCCTGGTAAGTCTAGGAATTTATTCATGTCAATACATGAAGATGGTTTTAGAAGGTGTCTGTGAAGGCTTACAAGTTTGCCACAGTTGTTTCTGACTGCTTTCAGTTTTCCAGTGTTATATTAATTATTTATTGGTATAAAACAAATGATTCCAAAATTAAGTGGTATAAAACAACATGCATTTATTACTTCAAATTCTGTGGGTCAAGAATTCAACAGCAGCTTTTTAACTAGGTGTCTCTGACTCAGTCTGTCATGTGGTTGCTGTTAAGGTATGAGGGAGGAGGTACTACTGAAATTTCTATTGAAAACTCAGTAGGCTGTGTCGCCTTGGCTCACTCCTGTATTCCCAGTGGCTTGGGAGTGGCAGGAGGATGGTGAGTTCAAAGCTAGCCTTAGCAACTAGAAAGGCCCTGAGCAATTTGGTAAGATCCTGTCTCTAAATAAAATGCAAACTAGGGCTGGGGACATGGCTCAGTGGTGGAGTGCCCCTGGGTTCAATCCCCAGCACCAAAACAAAACAAACAAAAACCCCAAAAGCACTCTAGGATGGTGGGAGGTGGAAGCAGGAGGTTCTCTTCCAAGTTCATTTAGTGGTTTTTTGGCAGGCCTCAGATCCTTTGCCTAGTAGTCCTCTTTCAAGATTACCTCATGAAGTGGTAGCTGGCCTTTCCCAGAGTGATTTATCTATAAGAGAGCAAAAGACGGTGAACAAGATGGAAGTCATAGTCATTTTACCAGTCTAATCTTAGAAGAGCTTTTCCATCACTTCTGCCATGTTCTCTTGCATTAGAAATGATTTCAGTAGGTCTAGCACACCCTCAAATAGAGGGGATTATATACCAAGATATTAGGATTGCTGGGGGCTGTTTTAGTGATTGCCTGCACAAATACTTTAATCTCTTTCCCCAAGCTTGCTAGTTGTGATAATATAACCATCAGAAGGACTTAACATAATTAGTTCATTGTCAACAAAACTGTATTCTTTCAATTTATCTGTGAAATAAATCACAGAAGAATGAGCTTAGATGGGCAGCTACAGAAAAACAAATAGAACAAATGCCTTTAAGGCATTAGAACACAATTTCAACCATTGTGCCATCACTTTAAGGAAGTAATAAGATTTTCTCCAAGGGGATGACATAAGCCCAAAGCAAAGAGTTACTTTCTTTTGTCACAGCCAGTTAGTCTTCACTTACTGTCTTTAAATCAGACCAAGAAACAATGTCTTTAGTGGGATTTTTTTGTTGTTCTTGTCACTTTAGTTTTAATATGTTACTATATTTGGTATCTGAAGTGAGGGAAAACTGAAAACTCTTCCTACCAGTGCTGACCAAAACATTTGTCCATAGGCAGTGTTTAGAGTAATGTTGCATGTTAAAGTACTAGACAGGTTATAGCAGTCTTTTCCTATTTCCTTATTTGCTAATAAATTCACGAATTGAGGCTTCTGACTTCCTAAAAGATGAGATAATATGCTTGATATTTAGTGGTTTCTAAAATTTTGTCTGATTTAATAAAATTTATCTTCTAGTGAATATTTCTCTTTGGGTTGTTTTTGGCATTTGAGAAAAAGTTTGTTCTAGTTTTCATGTCTTTGTAGAAGCTCTTTTCCCAATGCTTAGCATATAAGTACTCAATAAATGCTCATTTCTTTTTTTGCAGAAGAAACAGACTAAATCTCTATGTAGTGTTCAGTGCTTTGATGGCATGCAGAACTAATATTTAATAGTGCATGAGTGTTATATTTTTGAACCACCTTTTATTTTAGGAAATAACTTTTGGCTTGCCATTATATTTCTAAGTAGTAATTTTTATTACACCTAATCCATATCTTGAATTGTAATTAATTTTCAAAATAAAATACTTGGTGATTCATTTTTCTCTCCTACCTTCATTTTCCAAAATTAAAACAAATATTTGGTAATGCCTAAGCCAAATTGTTTTGGTATGGAAAAGGAAATTTCTTGTAAATTTTAATTATTAGGTTTGATGTGCATGTGCTTTCTACTTATAAACTAATGCTATTTTCCTTGTCCTTTTGTTTCACTGCTGCTTCCATCCTGATGCATTTTGCTTCTTCCTGGTTTGGACTGTATTTGTTTGCTGCTCAATTACTCTGCATTAAAAGCTTCTTGGTGATAGCAAAGATATCCTTGGGCCATCAAGTAAGTAGCTGAAGTTTGAATATCATATTTGGGGACATAGTATTTTGATGTGTACTTATTAAAGGCAAATGATATTTCAATTTTGGCTTATTAAATCTTCAACTTTTCTTTCTAGGCATTGAAATACAAAGTAAAGAATAGCAGTGGTCAGTCATGGCCCATCAGTTCCCATTTTTCTTCTGAAACTGGTAGACAGTTTTTGTATATTTGCATCTTGATTATCTGGAGGTGCACTTTTTACTTAACCAGTTGTCTAATTCATGATTTAGGACCTCGTATTTATAATATTCCATTCTACAATTTTCACAAGGTGTATAACAGACTGCTTTGAGGCTAGAGATACCACAGGAATTTATTGCTCGGTCAACATAAGAAATACTATTTTATTTTGTCAGAATTTTTCTTAGATAATTTGGATATGAAATTTTTTATTCTTGGAGAATTTTACAAGTGAAACAAGTTTCACCTTATGCATTAAAAGGTATACCCTTTAAGATTATATCCAGTTAACCTCAACAATTTTTTTGGTACTGGGGATTGAACCCAGGAGCATGTCACCACTGAGATATGTACTCAGATCTTTTTACTTTTTGAGACAGAGTCTTGCTAAGTTGCTGAAGACCTTGCTTAGGAGCCCAGACTAGCCTCAAATTTGTGATCCTCCTGACTCAGACTCCCCAGTCGCTGAGATTACAGGTGTGCACCACTGTGCCTAGCTTTACCTCAACCAATTTTATTGAGAGTTTTGGGGGGCAGTGGCTGGGGCAGACACTGCTAGCTTTGGTGTATATACAATGAACAAAACATGGTGCCTGCCTCTAAAGATTTTTATAGTCCAACTATAAACAGGGACAATTTTTATATTAAAAATCATAGAATTACTGAGGCACAAGGAGCTTTATATATAATATAAAAAAACATTAATTTTGCAGATGAAGAGCCTGAAACTTAGAGTTTAAATATCCCGGAAACTAGTTGCGTGTGGTGGTGCATGTCTATGATTCCAGCTACTCAAGAGACTGAGGCAAGCTGGGCACAGTGGCGCATGCCTGTAATCCCAGTGACTCGGGAGGTTGAGGCAGGAGGATTGTGAGTTCAAAGCCAGCTTCAGCAAAAGCTAGGGACTAAGCAACTCAGTGAGACCCTGTCTCTAAATAAGATACAAAAAAAAAAAAAAAAAAATAGGGCTGGGGATGTGACTCAGTAGTCAAGTGCCCCTGAGTTCAATCTCCAGAACCGCCCCCCATCCCCCCAAAAAAGAGACTGAGGCAGAAAGATCACAAGTTTAAAGTCAACCTGGATGATTTAGTGAAATCCTTTCTCCAAAAGAAAAACTGAAAAGGTCTGGGGATATAGTTCAGTAGTAGAGCACCCTTGGACTCAATCCCCAGTATCGGGGGTTGGGGGGAGATCCCTAAAGGTAGAATTAGTTACTAGGCCACTACATCTTTCTTCTGTTATCAAAAATCAGAATGAAAATTCATAATTTGGTGAATTCAAGTGTAACCAAATAATTAAAATTTTACTATATTAATTAGACATTTTAATTTTATTGAAGATCAATGTGAAAATTTTATTGATTTAAGGAGGCTTTAGTCTTTATCTCCAAGTAGTTATGTACCTATTGCAAGTTATTTCATTGCTCTGGGGCTCCAGAGTAATGAAATTGGCCAAAGGAAGGGATGGAGTAAGATAATGGCAAAGGTTTCTTTGGTCTAGATCAGTTGCTATTTCTCCCTATAACTGATCAGTGTGTATATGTAATTTTTGTTTGAAAAAGAAATGATTTAAAATAATATACTAGAATTATTTTTTCATTCTTAATTACAATAATTCTCAGTACTGTATTATTTATCATACAACTGGTATTATGAGGATGGTAGAAATATTAAAAGTAGAAGAAAGAACACATCTCAAGGGCATGCTTCAAGTTTTACATACAGATTATTTATTATTTTATACAGTTACTTTATCTTAGCTGGGCACAGTGATGCATGTTTATAGAATCCCAGCAATTTGGGAGGCAGAGGCAAGAGGATCACAAGTTTGAGGCCCAGGAAATTTAGGGAGACCCTGTTTAAAAATAAAAACAAATGAACAACAACAACAAAAAGATCTGGGTATATAGTTTAGTGATAGAGAGTACCCATGAGTTCAATTCCCACTATGGCAAAACAAACATATTTTAGCTTGCATTTAGATTATGGGCAAAAGCAAGATTTTGAAGCTTTTAAGAGTCTTCAAACTTTTATATTTATGAGTTTAATTTAGAAATTAAAGGTGATATTTTCCTTAGAATGTGAAACTGGTATGCTAATTCTTCCCGTGTGGTTTCTACTAAAGATGATAAAATAAAGTGAATACAAGGTAGATTTCTTTACTTCCATTCTAAGTAGAACCAGCAGAGGGCACTGCAATATTATCTTTAGTAGTTGAGTCAGTTGTGTCAGAAACTGTAGTGATTCATTTGACAAATATCTATTCAGTATTGTTAGCAAGATTTGTCAATTATGTGCAGATGGACCCAGAAAAAAAGTAATTTCCCTTCTTAAGTTTCTATTCAAATAATCTATCAGTGTGCAAATAATGTAAACCACTCTAGTGACTTTTATGTTATGCAGAGCCTCTGTTACTAAGGCTTGTGAACTGGAGTGAGAGAAAACAAATAGTAAGGTGGGCTTTCTATTATCTTATAAAGTACACTCTATACACTACTATTTTCATGTACTTCCTCACTTCAGGGTTATCAAAATCATATAATACTACCTAAATTAGATATGGATTTTAAAGTGAATAGAACTAAATTTGCATTTCTAAAACTATTTCCTTTTTTATATGGTGAAATTATTTAAGACATAGATACCTATGTCTTACTAATGGGATACTAAAGGATACTTAATTACTTCAGTGGTTTTTCTTATATTTTTAATTAGCTTTAAATTAGAATATGTCATATGTGATGAAGCATAATCAAATAATAGGCATATAGTAAACCTATAACTCAACCTAAGAACTGAAATCTTAAAAAATACCTTGCATGTTTCTCCTTCTGTCCCCAGAAGTGATGACTAAGTCGTATGTTTTGTTTACCATTCTGTACTTTTTTTTTTTTTGCACTGGGAGGTGAACCCAGCAGAATTTCAGTAATTTTCTTTAGAAATCAAATGAATCTTGTTTTTTGTAACTGAAGGAACCACTCTAGGCTTTATGATAATGGAGTTTCATAAAAATATAAAGTTAATTCATCGATTCAATAAATTTTTTTTGGGGGGGGTACTGGGAATTGAACCCAGGGTACTCCACCACTGAGCCACATCCCCAGCCCTATTTTGTATTTTATTTAGAGACAGGGTCTCACTGAGTTGCTTAGGGCCTCGCTAAGTTGCTGAGGCTGGCTTTGAACTCACGATCCTCCTGCCTCAGCCTCCCAAGTGCTGGGATAACAGGCATGCACCACCATGCCCGGTGATTCAATAAAATTTTATTGAACTCTTTTAGTGTACCCAGAAACAATACCTTTACTGTGCCAGGAAGAATAACAGGTCTGAGAAAATTTGAAAAAATGAGATAGGCAAAACTGCTTTCATGGAATTTAGGGTCTAGTGGAGGAATGCAGATAGTAAACAAATGATATGTCAGTGATAAGAATTACAGTGAAAATCATTTAGGTAAGGTGATAGACTAAAGCTGTGGAGTGGCAGACACTAAACATACAACAGAATTGATAAATTGTGCTATGTTCAAATTAAGAATTTAAGAGAAAATACCATGAGGAAACTAAAGGGATTTTTCTGAAGAGATAACACTTGAGCACAGTCAGCAAATGAGAGGAACTAATAAAGTGAAGATCTGGGGTGGGAGTATTCCAGGCAGGTGAAAGAAAGAAATAAAGATTGGCAAAATGACATTTTTGGGTAATACCTAGACAACCATTAGAGCACAAGCCCAGTGAGTGACAGGAGGGTAGTGGAGAGTGAGGTTGGAAAGTTAAAGAAGTGTCAGACCCTGTTGACTCTTAAAGTCATAGATTTGATTGTAAGTATAATGGAAAGCTACTGATATTTCCACATGATGCAAATCAAATTGACACTATAAAAAAGCTTACTTGGGCTTTTGTGTAGAGAATGAACTCTTCCTAGCAAGGAACAAATTGGTAAGCTGGTAGGAATCTCCTGTTGTGGGCAGTACAAAGATAATGGTGACTGGGGTTAGGGTGGTAATTGTGGAAGTGAGGAGAAGTAGTAGGATTCCAGATAAATTCTGAAGAGAGAGTGAAGATTTCACAGATAACTGAATGTTGAAGTGTGAGAGAAAGTGGGGGAAGAAGAGTAAGTGATGCCACTAGCTGAGAGGGAGGAGAGGCAAGCTTGGAGGATAAAAGAATCAAGCATTTTGCTCCAGATAAATTTGAGATGCCTTTTAGATTACAAAGAAATAGTTATAAATGCAGGCAGTTGTACATGTGAGTTTTAGTTTAGGGGGAAGACAGTATGGCTGGAGTTATAAATTCAGGAGTCATTAATCTGCAGTTTTTTTATTGACTTGGTAAAATACTTTTTATATCTTTACTGGGATGATAAAGTGTTTTTGTATTTTTACTTTGAAGAGAGGAACTAAAATATAATTTTGAAAACGTTGGCATAATGGAAAGCATGTTAAAGCAATTTGATTTACAAGATTGATGATAATATGAATGTGAAGTTCTGGTTAAGTTGAAAATTTAAACCTGGAGTGAGGACCAAATTACTACTTTTTTTCTTTTTTTTTTTCTTTCTGGTACTGGAGATTGAACCCAGGAGTGCTGTGCCACTGAGTGACATGCCCAGCCTTTTTTTATTTTTTATTTTGACATGGTCCTGCTGAGTTGCCAATGCTGCTATCCAGCCTACAATCCTCCTGCTTCAGCCTTTTGCGTTTCTGGGATTACAGGCATGCACCTCTGCACCAAATCCTAATTAATTAATTAATTAATTAATTCTTTTCTTTTCTTTTCTCTCCCTCTACCTCCTCATTCCCTCCCTCCCCCCTCCCCTCCTTTCTTTCTTTCTTTTTCTTTTTATTTTTTTTGTGGTGCTGGACATTGAACCGAGGGCCTTGTACATGTGACACTCTACCAACTGAGCTATATCCCCAGCCCCCTAATTACTGTTTCTTAAGATGAATCTAAAGTTTCTAAATGCACAGAAACATAAAATGAAAGCATGTAGAGATCCTAGGGCCCTGTGGACTTAAAATTGCCCAGTTCCTTCATTGAGTATTTTCTTTTGTAATATGTTTTTTAGTTGTCAATGGATCTTTTTTAAAAAAAATTATTTATTTATTTGTGTTGCTGAGTATCAAACCCAGGGCCTTACACATGCCAGGCAAGTGCTCTACCTCTGAGCCACAACTTCAGCCCCCCCTTCTTCTCCTTTTCATCTTTTCTTATTGCTCCCCTGTAATGGTATCTTGGCCAGATGGGTGAGGAGTAGCCTCAAAACACTTATTTAAATTGATTATTGGGTCAGCAAAGTTTTATAAGACAGGTTTTGGAACCAAATGGTCCTGAGTTAGAATTTTGCTTCCATTATTTAATGACTGGTCTTATGTAAGGGAGTCTCTGTACATTAGTTTCCCCATCTCTAAATTAGGACTCATACCTACTTTCCATGAAAATTAGAAATTAAAGTAGAAAGTCTTGTGTCTGAAATATTTTATACTAATAATTTTATTCTTTCTGGTTGCTGATTAGACTGAGTATCTTTTCATATGTTTGTTGACCATCTGTTTCTTCTGTGAAATAATTTTGCTTTTGCTTATTGTTCTAATTGCAAATATAGCTAATAGTACCATGAAAGATACCAGAAAACTTGGCGAGCTGTTTATTGCCAGTTGGATATGCATTTTCATTTTTATAATGTGTATAATTTGTGGCTTTTTTTTTTTTTTTTTCCAGTGCTGGGGATTGAACCTAGGACCTTGTGCTTGCAAGGCAAGCACTTTACCAACTGAGCTACATCCCCAGCCCTATAATTTGTGTTTTTGACTCTTGCATACCTGTCAATTTATCTTGTATTGATACAACATAAAAACAAAATGGTTTTGTGAATTTAAGTTGATTTGTTAAAAGGAATATAATTGCCAAGACTATTTTAGTCATAATCCTATTCCATATTATGAACTATGTCATATAAATCTATGACTTTAGGTTTGATTATTTTTCTCTTCTTTTCTTGAGCTGTTGTAACAAACAGTGACGAATCTCAACTTCTGACACCAGGAAAGATGAGTCAACGCCAAGGGAAAGAAGCTTTTCCAACACCAACTAAAGATTTGCATCAGTCATCTCTTAGTCCAGCAAGTCCTCATAGCCAGGGTAAGAAGTTGTGGTTTGGGGGTTTTTATTTAGTTGGTTGAGGGAATAAGGGAGATTGATGTTTTGGGTCTATCATAAATTTTTTCTTTTTCCTTTTTTTTTTTTTTTTTTTGGTACTGGGGATTGAACCCAGGGGCATTCCACCACTGAGCCACATCCCCAGCCCTATTTTGTATTTTATTTAGAGACAGGGTCTCACTGAATTGCTTAGGCCCTCACTAAGTTGCTGAGGTTGGCTTTGAACTCGTGATCCTCCTGCCTCAGCCTCCCAAGTGCTGGAATTACAGGCGTGCGCCACCACAGCTGGCTAATTTTTTTCTTTTTAATCATTTGGTTTTATAATGGTTTTGAGTCATATATAATAGTCTTGAAGATATAAGAAATTTTAAGATGCTTGTTATTAATTCATTTAAATAATAAACTCATTACATGTTAATATGAATAACACTTTGCTTCCCAGTACTTAAAACACTTACTACTTTGTTTGGAATATTCAAAATCATCGCTATTAGCTATTTTGAAGCTTACAATTGTTATCAGTCATACTTATTCCTCCCATCCAGTTGACCCCTGGAACTATTAACTATCATTTCCCTATCCCCCACTCCTTTTCCAGCCACTATTAACCACTATTTTATACTTTACTTCTTGCGATCAGTGTTTTTAACTTCCATATACAAGTGAAATTTGTGGTATTTGTCCTTCTGTGCCTGACTGACTTCACTTAATTTAATGTCCTCCAGTTCCATTCATGTTGCCACAAATGACAGGATTTCAGTCTTTTTATGACTGAATAATATTACCTGTGTACATGTGTGCGGGGCCTCTCTGCCACATCCCACATGGATGAGAAAAGGGTTAACTGCCAGAGGATGGTGTTGACTGTTTTTCAATCTATTACCCATAAACTTATCTACTCAATAAACATATACAAGAGTCAATACTCTTTTTTAATGAGAGGGGGTATGACGGGTCTGGCCATACCAGCTCTGGCTTTTAACAACAACAATTTGCCCAACTCTCTTTTATTTATAATACATAGGTAAAGGGGGCCAAGACCGGGAGGAGCTTTTTCTGTGATGGACAGGATAGGGTGGAGTTAGGGGAACCATTCTCTTTGGGGGAATATTCCAGAAGGAGACAGGGAACCATTCCCACGCAGTGCCACATGCTTCCTGGCAGTTCCTAGAAGCCAGTCCTCTGCATCCCATGGCTCAACCTAGTCTGATTCTACTATATAAGGATGGCTTCCCACAGTATATGTACATCACATTTTCTTTATCCATTCATAGACACACAAGTTGATACATATCGTGGCTATTGTGAATAGTCCTGCGGTAAACAGAAGTAGAAATACTGCTTCACAAACCAGTTTCCTTTACTTTGGATATATAGTAAGTAGAGAAATTGCTGGATCACGAATAATATATTGTTAAAAAAATATTATGGCAGGCTGGGGATATAATTCAGTTGGTGGAGTGCCTGCCTCACAAGCACAAGGCCCTGGGTTCAATCCCCAGCACTGCAAAAAAAAAAAAAAAAAAAAAAATATGGCCCCCATCCAGTTTGATAATTATTGCAGATCTCTTTGATGTCTGGCTTAATGAAAGACCTATATTTTCTTATCTGATTCTGCAATCTGTTGTAATATGATTATTTAATAAAGGTATAAAAATTTTGGCATCACATATAAATGTAGCTTTTATGTGTAATTATAGATGCTTTTCTTTGGTAGTACACCCAAGCTCAACAAATAGTAGTTTCTTAAATGTTGGTTGCAATATAGTATACTTTCCATACTCTGTGAAATGAAAATCCATCTGTCTTAGAATTTGAATGACTCTTTACTCATACATGGTTTTATAACATTCATATTCTTTGGAAAATATTTATTCATTGAATTATGCAGATTTTCCAAGTATTGACACATTTAAAAATATATCACAAAGAAGTGTTTTATGTGTATTTTTCATTTTGTCACACAGAATCTTTAAACTGTGTGCATGGGGCTCAAGATTAATAATTTTTACTGCTTCTGCAAGGACTTTTGTGAGACACATTCTTTTACTATGAGTAAACCACAAAGAATTCAGTGACCACTCTATACCTTGATTTGTACCAAGGTGCCAGCAGTTTTACCTAACATTGCTTTTGCACCGTCATTGAAAATGTCAACACAATTGAGACAGTCAGGAACAAAAGGCTTTCAGGCCTTTATCCATAATTTGTTACCTATTGTTATCTGTGTATTTCCTAAAATATTTCCCTACTCTCTCCCTTGAATAATGTATGGCCTTTTGCCATCCTCCTATCCTTTTTTTTTCTATTTTTTAATTGGTGCATTATAGTTGTACATAATGTGGGATTTGTTGTTACATATTTGTATGTGCATACAATATAACACATAATTTGACCAGTGTCATTCCCTACTATTTCTTCTCCCCCCCACCGCCTTTTCCTTCCCTCTGGTTTCTTTCCTCTAGTCTACTGATCTTCCTTCAGTTTTCATGAGATCTTCTCAATTTTCCCTTTTTCCTTTCTAGCTTCCACATTAGAGAAAACATATGACCTTTGACCTTCTGAATTTGACTGACTTTGCTTAATATATTCTCCAGTTCTGTCCATTTTCCTGCAAATGACATAATTTCACTCTTTATGGCTGAGTAAAACTCCATTGTGTGTACATATCATTTTCTTAATCCATTAGTTTATTGACAGGCATGTGAACTGGTTCCATAATTTGGCTATTATGAATTGTTGTGCTATAAACATGGATGTGGTTGTATCACTATAGTGTAGTATGATGACTTTAATTCTTTACGATAAATACTGAGGAATGGTATAGCTAGATCATAGGTGGTTTCATTCATAGTCTTTTTTTTTTTATTTACTTATTGGTCTTTTTAGGAATCTTCATACTGATTTCCTACTCCCACCCTCAAATTCTTAATCAAATTGACCATGGAGACCTGGTGCAAGATGACCAAGTCATGACATCTAGGATGTCACAAAGGATCTTTGACAAGGAAGAAATTCCTTAAAAAAAAAAAAATTACCATACTCATGATGAGTAGAAAAATACCAGAAAGTAGCCCATTCAAGTGCTGATAAAAGGGTAGCCTGCCTTCCTTTATTGGGAGATCAGCCTGAATTTTCTCCGAGTTAGGGCTGTTCCCTTTGATGTGAAGCTTATATACCCTTTTCTCTTCCTAATTAAAACCTTGCCTGTATAGGTGTTCCTACTCTTTGGCCCAATTTCACTTCTATTGTCATTAGATCAAAAGTTCTTTCTCTAGTGTCACAATGAAAAAGTATTATGAAACTACTTTTGACCTTGCAGACCCTCTAAAGGGGTCTTGGAGATTCCCATATGTTCATGGATCAGACGTTCTTATTCATAGTTGGTTGGTTTTGTGTAGATTCTGCTACTCAGTGGTATGATTGGTAGCTGTAGTAGAATTGCTTTTAAAACTAAGAACTTGAATTTGGTGGTTTAAAATTAAAGTATGCCATAGTCCTTGCTTATCTGCATTTTCACTTTCTACTCTCAAGTATGGAGTGAAATTATTAAATGGAAAATTCCAGAAATGAGCAATTCATAAGTTTAAGCTGAGTAGTAAGATGAAATCTCATGACATCCTGTTGTGTCCCATCAGGAAGGTGAATAATCCCTTTGTCTAGTATATTCATCCAGAGTACAGTATCCGCTCTATGGCAGTTGAAAGAAAAGCAAGGAAAGAAACCACATTCATACAGCTTTTATTAGCATATTGTTATAATGGTGCTATTTATTTTGTTGTTGTCAATCTCTTACTGTGCCTAACTTATAAATTAAACTTTGTTAGGTATGCATATATAGGAAAAGACATTGTATGTGGATATGTGAGTATGTATGGTTCAGTACTATTTGTGGTTTCAGGCATCCACTGGGGGAATATTAGAATGTGTTCCCTGTGATTGAGAGAGGAACTATTGTACTTGATTATCATGTATTTGAAAGATTAAATTTAGAGTTAACTATCATCTTTTATTGGCTGTGTAATTATTCTGGTTTTGATGTTGTAACTTTAGGAATTATCCTTTGAAATTGGGCATGTATGACTTTTTAAAAAGTGAATATTGACCATTAAGTACAGATGAAGCACCCCTAATCCACAGAATCTGAAATCTAAATTGCTTTCAAATTTGAAACTTTTTGAGCACTGAGAGGACACTCACTGTTAAGTGGAAAATTCCATTCTGGACCTGATCTGTGGGTCACAATCAAAACAAAGACACAGTAAAAATATTGTTTGAAATTGTGTATAAGATAATATATGAAACAAATGAATTTTGTATTTGAACTCTGATTCCATTCCCAAGATATCTTGTGTATGCAGATATTTCAAAATCCAAAAAAGTCTTAAGTCCAAAACACTCTGAAGTTTTCAGACACTTTGGATAAGGGCTACTCAGCTGGATGTTGTTACTGTTATTTCAGTGAAAATGTTTGTGTAGTTATATGTTAGATGGAAACACTTTTATATAGCATTGTGGAAACTATAAAAATATTATTTAATAAGATGAAAATAATTACAATGTTAACATATGTTGCTTGGTTGTTGAATTTAGTTTTGGACAGTTAGCATTTCTGTTGCCAAAATGCTTTTTTGAAGATCTGAAAATGGATATATGTATATTCTCTGATATAAATAAGATTCCTTAAGATAAAAATCCTGAAAGGATGCAAGTGACCTGGTTGCTCCCCATTCTCAGAACCAGAATTTTGACTGTAATAGACATGGCTCATCTGATTCATGTATCTGTGTAAAGAATATTTAGGGGAATTCTTTAACTTGGAACTTAGGAACACTTTGGAGAACAGTGGTGAACTGTATATGCCCATTGTATAGCTCTAAGAAATTATTGACCTATTATTGTGTTTGTTTCATTTATTTGCGGTGAACTGGAATATTTAGAGCAAGTTACAGACCTCATGATATTGTACTCCTAAATACATCCTACATCTCCAAAAATGAGCACATTATGTTTTGTAACCATATAGCCTTTATTACATGTAATGAAATTCACAATAATTACTTCCTAATGCCTAGTTCATTTTTGGATTTCCTAAGTCATTTATCTACTGAAATTCCATATTATATTTTTTGGATGTCAGAGGTTTGTTCAAAATAAGGAATTTACCTGTTAACTCTTTTTGTTTGTTTGTTTGTTTTGAAAACAACCCACTGTTTATTAGCACATTGGTAAACAGAATGTGATATATACAGCAATAACAATGTGATATATACAGCAATAAAAAGGAATGGGGAGTCCTGACACTTGTTATAATATAGATGAACCTTGAGAACACTATGCTATAAGTTAAGTAAACCATACACAAAAAGGAAAATATTTCATGATTCAGTTATATAAGGTATCAAGAACACACAAACTCAGAGGGAAGAAAATAGAATAGAGATAGCTTATCAGGGGTTGGAGTTGTGAGACCACATGTGCACATGACCCTGACAGCTCAGACCAAAGAGCTGAGCCACATTCCCTTGACTCCTGAGCATCAGGCTTCTCCCCTCCCACGCTTCCACAGTTTCTTCCTGCCTCCTTGCCTCCTTCCATGATTCCTGTTTCCCCACCCCCATTCCAGAGTTGGTTGTCAGGTCAGCTCTCTTCTCCTTGACTTCTCCTTGTGGGCCTGCGGTACATTTTTTTTTCCTGTCTTTGAAACTGAAGTTGATGGTGCTGATGCTGTTGTGAGGACCAAATGACACAGGTGCAGTGGGCAGCTTTGGTAACAGAGACTGGGATTGATTCTGCATGGAACACACCCTTCACTCCACTACTAAAGAGCAGGACACACACTTGCTGCTGGGCCAGAGACTCCAGCAGCTCACTGACAAAGATGTTTCCCAGGGCATTGCGGACATGGGGTCTATTCATCAGAATCTCAGTGATTCTTTAAAGGTAGTAATACAGACTTCTCCCGGGAGGGAGAAGGGGGGCCATGGCTGATGTTCTAGAATCCCCCCTGTTAACTCTTGGTAATGATGAAAATAAACAGCTGGAGGAGATAAACAATTGTCTGGAAAACTCCTTTGGCATGTCTACCATATCTCAAATACTTGTGAGTAAAATTTCAACTTCTGAATGGAAATTGTTCTAAAAACAAGTCTTTTCATAGTAGGCTTATTAAAACCAAATAAGGTTCATATATCATATTTGGTGGTTATGTTATTACATCTTTAATTCCAAAGAGCATTGTTTAGTTTTCTCTTGTGCCTCTGACTTTTTTAAAAAAACTTTTTAGACTTCATTTTGATTCATTGTACACAAATGGGGTACAAATTTTCATTTCTATGGTTGTGCATGATATAGATTCATACCATTCATGTAATCGGTACACATACATAGGGTAATGATGTCTGTCTCATTCCACCATTTTTCATACCCCCTCCCTGTCTCATTTCCCTCTTCGTAAGTTCCTCCATTCTTCTCTCACCCCCTAAAGAAACTGGACCAGTGTCCTGAAGAGTGTTCAGTTTTTTTTAACTCATTTAATTACTTCTTTGAAGTATTGTTTAATTTGTTCCTCTTTTATATTTTCTGTGAACTGGCAGTTAAATGCAAAGGTTTGATTATATTCAGGTTGACCTTTTTTGCTGGTAATATTTTGTAGGGGATATGTAGTACTTCATGATATATCACACCTGAGAATTCACTTAATATCAAACTATCCCCTGTTCATGTTTTGTGGGATTGATTAGTGGTTTCAGATAGTGACAGCCTGATCCTCTTCAGTGAAAGTTGTACCTTTTCCTCTCTTATGACATGAAAGTAATATGGAAATGGTATATTTGGCACCCTGCAAATATTCTTTCCTACCAATTTTTTACCTAAAGAGGTCCACAGACATCTTTATAAATAAGTATGATCATTAACTGAATCAGCCACAATATTATGAGTTGAGCAATACTGCTTTTCTACTTTTGCCATTCTTTTTACATTTGTTAATGAAAGTTTCTTCAAAAGAGATCTTCATTGTCTCAGGGAAACTTGGTAAATGTTGAAATATAATTACTACAGGAAAGGCAGGATAAATGAGTATTTCCTGCTAAGCACTGATTTTTAAATTAAATAAGTGAGATAAAATTTGGTGTAGATGGTCCATGTTCAACACTCTAATTTTTCCTTTCTATTTTTTGGTACTGGGAATTGCACCCAGGAACACTCTACTGCTGAGCCTTGTCCCCAGCCCTTTTTATTTTTTATTTTTGGTGGTGCTGGGGATTGAACTCAGGACCTTGTGCATGCTAGGCAAGCACTCTACCAACTGAGCTATATCCCCAGCCCTTTTTATTTTGAGACAGGTTATCACTGAGTTGCTTAGAGCCTTGTTAAGTTGCTGAGGCTGGCTTTGAAGTTGTGATACTTCTGCCTCAGCCTTCCAAATTGCTGGGATTACAGGAGTATTCTACCGCACCTGGCTAATTTTTGCATTTAAAGTGACTGCAGTGTTAGTTGCATCTTGATTTGTACCTAAATATTCCCAGATAAGGTATGAATAAATATTTGTAGCATGAGTTACATATTAGATGTACTTTTTTGTTAAAGTCAACGTATGGTCTTTTCTTTCTTTTGGTTTTTCTTTTTTTTTGAACCGGGTATTGAACTCAGGGGCGCTTGGCCACTGAGCCACACCCCAGCCCAATTTTGTATTTTTATTTAGAGATAGGGTCTCACTGAGTTGCTCAGCGCCTTGCCCTTGTTGAGGTGGCTTTGAACCCGCAGTTCTCCTGTCTCAGCCTCCTGAGCCACTGGGATTACAGGTGTGTGCCATCTCGCCCAGCAACCTATGATCTTTTTGTACAGCAAAATATTTCCCTATGGCTTATTTACTGAAATTCCTTATTACATTTTTTGGGTGTCAGAAGTTTGTTCAAAATAAAACATACCTGGTAATGATGAAAATAAACAACTGGAGGAGATTAATAATTGTCTGGAAAACTCCTTTGACATGTCTACCATATCTCAAATACTTGTCAGTAAAAGTTCAACTTCTCAATGGAAATTATTCCAAAAACACATCAATATTAAAAATTACTAACATATAGGCTGGGTGCGGGGGCGCACGCCTGTAATCTCAGCACTTGGGAGGCTGAGGCAGGAGGATCACGAGTTCAAAGCCAGCCTCAGCAACTTAGCGAGGCCCTAAGCAACTCAGTGAGACCCTGTCTCTAAATAAAACACAAAATAGGGCTGGGGATGTGGCTCAGTGGTGGAGTGCACCTGGGTTCAATCCGTAGTACAAAAAAAAAAAAAAAAAAAAATTACTAACATATAGTGCTCCTCATGTCTCTAAATACTTTTTCATGCATTAGTTCATGGAATTCTTACAAAAACCTCATGGTGTATAAATAATAATTCTCTCTGTTTTATAAATGAGGAAACAAATTGGTAAGGGTCAGTTCCTTGCTACTATTCTATCTTCTTTTGCTCATTTAAAACATTGACTTTAGTATTATTGAGTTTTATGCCTTTAGTATCTTAGTGTCATTTTTATAAATATTTTTTTTAGTTGTCAATGAATCTTTATTTTATTTATTTATATGCAGTGCTGAGAATCCAACCCAGTGCCTCATGCTTGCTAGGCAAGTGCTCTACCACTGAGCCACAACCCCAGCAGTTAGTGTCATTTTTTGATAGCTGTGTGTATTGCATTTTCTTTTTAGTCTTGGTATGCTTTTTCATAGTCTTAATGATTTTTTTTCACAGAGCACGGTTTTAATTTAGATTTGGCCCAATTTGTTATTTTTCCCTGTGATTCAATCTCCCCCATCTTTGTCTACTCTAAAGTTACAAAGAATATTTTCTGTAATTTCCTCTAGAAGTTTTAGGGTGTCAAGACTGATTTTTTTCCTGTGTTTTCATTCTTACTATCATGATCATAGATCAGGTCTTTGTCATTTTATGCCTATAATACTTGGTATCACAACCTCCTCCTGCTATGGAAACCTTGCCCTCCTGAATACCAGGTTCGTCTTCCTTAACAAAATAATTGAACAAAAAATATTGCTAATATTAAGGTGAGATTATGATGGGAGAGAAGTTTTTATAGATGTATATGGCCAGATACATAGATCCTCTGAAGTAGATCTCTGGGAAATAACATAAGGAGAAATAGAAAATTATAAATGAAAATACTACTTTTTGTTATTCAAGCTTACAACTGAAAAACTAGCTAGCTGCCTACATTTGTCACTCCCATATTCAGGAAGGCAATTGCTTACTGTTGCCTCAGGCAGTAGTAGCTCCTAAGTCTTGCTGTGTCTGAGGATCACTTGGGAGCTTTGCTTAAATACAGACTCGACTCCACCCTTTCAGAATCTCTAGGGTGAGGCTTAGTAATGTGTGTTTATACAACTCTCTAAATGTATCAGATGTAGTAACATTTGGACACCAGCAATTAAGAGCATAAACTGCAGCTTCTATTATCTGGTAGTTGAGCCTCTTTGTATGCCCGGTTTTCTGTAGTCTTCCAATTTCATTTTTTTCCCCCTAATGAATCCAGGTGGGTGGTTTTCTTCACTGTTCCTCAGTCACTGTACTTTTATTTATTCTGGTCTTTCACTGTGGAATGTTCCCCCTTCCAGATACTGCTTATCCAGATACTGCTCATTCATGCTATACTACTAGAATCTCTTCTTTCTTTTGATGAGCATATTATCCTAATTTTCAAAATTCCCATATCACTGCATTTGAGATTCCATGATGTGCTTCTTGATATGATTGTTACATCAGGTATACATAGTCTCCCAACAAGCAGGTTTGCAAAGGGAGTTACGTGCCTTAAATTATGTGCTTACCAAATCAGAGATTAATTACCATTAATTAAAAATTTTTGTCTGTTCTCATTTTTCTTATTTCCTGTATCTCCTTTATGCATATTGACTCTTATCAATTTAATGTAGGCCATCATCACTTAGAAACAAAACAATTCTTCAGTGTTCTTCAATATAGCAGTATAGTTTCCTCCCATAATTTTTAGACTTTTTTTTATTTTGGAAGAGCAGGAGGCTCTGACTTTCAGAATCTTTAAAAAATTATGTACTTCCAAGATTTTTTCTCATTCAAAGACAAAATATCATTTTATAATATTTTGAATTTGGGGCTGGGGTTGTGGCTCAGTGGTAGAGCGCTTGCCTCACATGTGTGAGGTATTGGGTTCGATCCTCAGCACCACATAAAAATAAATAAGATAAAGGTATTGTGTCCATCTACAACTAAAAAAAAATGTGAAAAAGTTAATACTTTGAATTAAGTACTGTTCTGGTCTCAAATAGGACAGGATTGTTTTATGTTGACTTGTCTGAGCTTAGTATATTTCAGTTGTTTATTAAGAAAGAGAAAGACAGACATAGATTAATTAGGCTTGTTTTCTCCCTTTTCACCTCTACTTTTAAATAAGGATAATGCCAAAGGGGCCTTGAGACTAAGTTATAGCTCCTCTCATGAGTAGATACTTTTCCCTCTGGGTCATGTTTGAAATTATTTTCAGGCTTGATAATATACTATAACTTGTAACTAACCTTTCATTCTTGGTTGTGCAAAGCTATTTTCTATGCTTTTATTTTTATGAAAACATCTTTCATTGTAGTGTTTTATGAGAGAATACATGATATTGCTTTGCTAAAACTTAAGTCCATTTCTACTTCTTAAATGTTTAAAATAAATTTTGAAACTTTCAGAACAAAATGTTTTGTCTGTTTAATCAGTTTATCAAAATTAACTCAGACCATGTTAGCGTTGTTTTTCTTATCCTTTAATAAGTTCTCTTAAGCCTGCAAAATCCTTTCACTTTGGTGCTCTGGCAGTGTTGAAAATGATATGAGTCTGTCTATATCCACAACTCAATAGAAAACTTCAAAGTAAAAGGACATTGTCTCTGAAGCTGAGTTTACTACTGTGAAGTTGCTGTAACAGATTCCCCAGGGTGACAGCATTAAGACACTGCTGGTATAATCTCAGATGACTAACGCAGTTGTACCTTCATTTAAGTGGTTCATATACAAAAGGAGATCTAGAAGCCACTTTCTTCCATGAATCGAAGCAATTCTTCCATTCTTGGTAAGACAGTTCTCAACATATTTGGAACCATACACACATAACAAATATATTCTTAAATCTCTGTATTATATTTCAAGAATATTGTTTTGCCAAAAGAGGACTTGCATTTTTCTTACCCAAATCCCACTTAACATTAATTTTTTTTTTTACCTTGAATGCTGTGCTTTTGGTTTGTAGCCATAGGTTATGTTAGAATAGAGGTTTTGATAATTTTCTTTTGAAATTTTCAGTCTTTAAAGCATTTGATTTCAGAAACTATTTCTTGAAACAGTTTTAAAATTCCTTGTGTTTGTAGCTGGGTCATGTAGCTATGAAAGCATATTAAATATGGGAAAATATAATATTTGGCAAATTATTAAGGATAAAATATTTTTAAAATCTCCCTTGTAAAATGTTACAGTATGTGTGTTGAACTGTTTCTAGGCTTTTACAGGAGAAACTAAAATACTTTGAAACATTTGTTGGAAAGTATAAAAGCATCTGCACAGTGAGAGGAGTATGTCTTATTCTTGCCAGGCCTTATTCATTACTTCTGTAGCATAATAGAAAGAAGAAAGTTAGTGATAATACAGGACATATTTTTTTTCCTGAAAATTTTCTGCCAGATAGAAACTAGTTTCTTAGCTTTTTTTCTGTTGGGATTTAACCTTTGTTTTGAAAGTCTGAGCAATTGCAATCTCTTTCGTATAAGAGAAGTTAAGAGTTTTATCTATAGAGTTCGTTGCCAACATTTTCCTTCTTATTTGAGGAATATAGAGGCAGATGTTCTGTAATTTTAATTAATATATATAACAAAGTCAATATCATGCAATTTGCCAAGTAATATTTGCATAATTTCTAGAGAAGATAAGAGTAGCTTCATAGATTTTGTTCTCATTTCCTTTGGTGGTTGTACTTGGAACATATGTAAATTTTATTTCAGAATGAAACAGTGAAATTTTAGCAAAATTCATCTGTTTTCAGGAGAAGGAAGAATGTTTATGACAGATGAACAAATATCCCATTTATAGGGAAATATAGGGTTTTCTAGGGGTCTACTTGATCAAGCTGGCTTTTATTTAGCCTGCTTGGGACATGGTTTTGTACCAGGAAGCAAGAATAAATCAATGCTTGTGTGTGTGTGTGTGTGTGTGTGTGTGTGTGTGTGGTGCTGGGGATTGAACCCAGGGCTTGAACCCCTGGGGATTGAACCCTTGTGCTTGCGAGGCTAACACTTTACCAACTGAGCTATATCCCCAGTCCTAAACCAATGACATTGTTAGTGCCTGTTGTCATGTGTTGAATTTGTAATTGGGTAGTTTAGAGAAAAGAAATAGGGAAACTTTATATGGAAACATGAAAATAAACAAGTGAGTCTTCAGATCTAATAAATGGTAAGGTTGATATTCAGACAGAAGCTTCAGAGCCAAAACGTCAATATATTGGATAAAATGTTTTTAAAATTTTTTAGTTTTAAATCACAACTGAACTGTCAGTAAGATTAAAGAATTAGTAGAAGGAGCAGAATTTTTTGAGAAACTGTGAGTTCTAGAGCCAGCTTTTGTGCTGACTGGAATCTGCTAATTCCCAAAGGTCTAAAGCTTGGGTTTTAACAAGAGAAAGGAGTAAAAAAAGACTGTGACCCATTCATGATAGAAATATGGATTGAAGAGCTTGTCTCATGAAATTGAAAGTTCTAAAGGGCAGCATTCTTAATTTATTGGAAAATATGCCACTGAGGATGGCTATGAAGTACTTGTCTGTCTTGGTCTTGATTCTGGCAGAGAATAAGGGGAGAGGGAAATCTTCCTTGAGAAATCTTTAAGCACAAGTTCACATCAAGTCAGGAATTTAGCCATTGGGTGATGACATCTTAAAATTAATGAAATAGAAAAAGAAATGTTTTCCAAATGAAGCTTGCATGTGAAAAGTGGATAAGGGCATTGCAAGAGAGAAAAATTATAAGACATTATTGGTCATGAACTTAGATGCAGAAAATCTAAACAAATTATTACCAACACCAGACTGAATCTGGCAAGATAAACATTATAACCATGTTGGTGTTATTCGGGGAATGCAGGGCTGGGTTGATATCAGAAGATCTATGGTTTTCACTTAACACTTTACCAAATAAAAGAGAAGCCACATCATCATTCTACTAATGAAGAAGAGGTATTTGAAGATTTTAATATCCCTTCATGATAAAAACTCGTAGCAGACTAAAAATGGAAGGGAACGTTTTTAACTTTGTGAAGTTAGAATCAGGAAAGAGAAAACGGTGTGTGCTATTTATCTGTCTTTTCAACATTGTGCTTGAAATTTAGCCAGTGAGTAAGGTAAGAAAACAAAAGTGAAGGTAGGAATAAGTTTTTCTTTTTTTGAAACCAGTATAATTGTGTATATAGATCCTCCCAATTGACAGAAAAATTCTCAAAATTATGAAGATGTTATTGTATATATGTTAAGTGCAGTTCTGTGTACCAATAACAGATGGCTAGAAAATGAATTCAAAAACTACTACTTAAAGTAACAGAAAATGAGGTACTCAGCAATCAGTCTAACAAAAGATGTGAAATATATTTACATAGGAAAGTATAGCACTAAGATTATGTATTCTAAATAAAGAGGGAGATCATTTTTACGGTAGGAAAATTCAATATTGGATGTCACTTCTCAAATTGATTTTATAGATTTGATGTATTTCAAATCCTTATGTCAACAGGATTTTTAAAAAAATTATTTGATAAGAGCATCTTTAACTCTCTAGGGAAAGCAGAGGGCAAAGAAGAGTCAAGACACATATGAAGAAGTCGAACCAGGCAAGGGTTGGGGTAAAGACTTTCTTTTATCAATTACTTAGTCCTTACTTTACTGCTCTGTAAACAAGACAGCAAGCATTGGTAATGAAATAGACAAAGGAAGTACAGCAGAGACTTAGAAACAGATCTAAGCTTGCACACATGCAAATGGCAGCTCCAGAGCTACTTTTTGTTACGTTGGTGGCAAGTGTATAGGTGCAGTGTCCCTTAATAAAGGAGATTGTGAGTTATGGATTTTTAAAAAATGTTATGTTTTATCAAATTGAAAACCCTGATAGCAGTGCCCAATTTTTAACTGATTGATCTAGGAACTGCATGTTTATGTCATTTGCCATGTGAGGGGATTGTGGATACAGAGTCAAGATGAGGAATCCTTGTACTTTGGGTGAAGTAATGGTGTGAAGTTAGTTGGATATGTGGTTACAACTGTGAAATCTTGTTAGACTCATCATTGGGAAATTTCTGGCATGTGGCAGCTGCTAATTTATGTCTACCAAACTCTAAAACTCCTAAGGTTGGATGGATGCTCTGGTAGGTAAGGAAAAAGAAAGAAAATGGAGAGATCAGTAGATACTTGAAATCCTAGTGTAAGCAAAATTGTCTTATAGCTTTATTTCCATACTTGGAAAGAGAAAGGCTGTAATTTTCTTTGGAGCATTTGTATGGGTACCATGGAGAATGGGATTTTCTTTCTTTTTTTTTTGAGAACTTAGTAGGAAAAATAGTTCCTGGGAAGAGTAATAGTTTTTTGTTTTTGTTGTTGTTTTCCTAATACAGTATTTGCATAGATCTCAAGTACTCCATCTTGAACCACAGATGTTTTTAAATTTTATGTTTGAGTTCCTTATTTACAAACCATGCTTAATCCATTTGGGTGGTTTAGGTTCTTTAGGCTCCCTTCCTTCACTATCATTGAGATGTTGCTCATTGTCTCCCTTGTCGTTATATACCCTATTGCTGCCTGGAATGATCTCTTTCCTTTTTAATTTTTTTTTTCAACTTTACTGAGGTATAACTGACAAATAGGAATTATATAGATTTTGTTTTACAACTTGTTGTTTTGTTATACATTTCCAATTATGAAGTTACCACTAAATCAAGCCAGTTCACATTTCTGTCACCTGAAAGATACCTTCAGGATCTTTTTGTTTGTTTGCTGTGTATGGTGAGAACATATAAGATCTCCCCTCACAGAAAATTGCAAGTATACCATGCAGTATTGTTAATTATGGCTGCCATGCTCTACCATCAGATCTCCACTCATTTTGCAAGATTCAAACTTTATACACTTTGACAAATGTTTCCCCAACTCACCAATCTCTGGAAACCAATCTAACTTTGTGCTTCTATGAATTCAGTTGTTTTAGATTCCACGTATGAGAGGATTAGGCAGTATTTGTCTTTCTGTGTCAGGTTTATTTTGTTTAGCATGAAGTCCTCCAGGTTCATCCATGGTGTTGCACATGGCAGGATTTCCTTTTCTTGTATTGAATAATAGTCTGTTATATATATACCACAGTTTCTTTATCCATTCTCCATCAGTGAACACTTTAATTGTTTCCATGTCTTGGCTATTGTAAATAATGTTGCAATGAACACGGGAATGAAGATATCTGTTCAAACTATGGATTTCATTTCTTTTGGATACATACCCAGAAGTGAGATTCCTGGATCATATTGTAGTTCTATTTTTAATTTTTCAAGGAACTTCCGTGTATTTCCCATAATGGCTGTAGTAATTTGCATTCCTATTAGCTGTGTGCAAGGACCTCTAGTGTACACATGCTAGCCAAAAATTCTGTTTTGTCTTAGAGAATATATAAACTTAAATAAATAGTTTAGATATATAGCTATTCTAACAAGTGCTCTAATAAGTGGTGGTTTTATTTTGCATTTCCCTAAGGATTAGTGATGCCGAAAATTCTTTTCATGTACTTTTTGGCCATTTGTATTTCTTTCTCTTTATTTGAGAAATGCCTGTTTTAGTCCTTTGCTTATTTTTAAATCAGGTTATTTATTTAATTAATGCTCTTGAGTTGAGTTCCTTATATACTTTGGGTATTAAACTCCTTTATCAGATACACAGTTAAAAATAAGTATTTTCTTCCATTCTTTCAGTTGCCTTTACACTCTGTTGATTGACTGGTGTGCCGAAGCTTTTAGGTTTGATATAATC
The DNA here is from genome assembly GCA_020662805.1 of Glaucomys volans. NCBI lineage: Eukaryota > Metazoa > Chordata > Mammalia > Rodentia > Sciuridae > Glaucomys > Glaucomys volans. Next base: position 863,634 of record JAJEJO010000414.1, read on the forward strand.
TTACCTCTTTTTGATGACTGTGCTTTTGTTGTCATATCTGAAAAGTTGATGACCAATGTCAAGAGCTTTCCCCTGTCTTCTTATGGTTTAACTCTTACATTTAGGTCTTTATTTTGAGTTGTCTGAAGATGGTGTGAGGTAAGGGTACAGTTTTAATCTTCTGCATATGGTTATCCATTTTTCAACTACTGTTTATTGACAAGAATTCTCTTCTTTATGTGGTATTGGCACCCTTATTGAAGATCAGTTAACCTTAAATATGTGGATTTTTTCTGGGCTCTCTGTTCTGTTTCATTGGTCTAAATGTCTGTCTTTATGCCAATACCATATTGCTTTAGTTACTGTACTTTTTTTTTTAGTTCATGGTACTGGGACTTGAACACAGGTGCTCTCCATAATTAAGCTAAACCCTTTTATTAATTAAGTCCCAAACCCTTTTATTATTTTTAAATTTGAGATAGTCTTGTTGAGTTGCCCAGGCTGGCCTGGAACTTGGGATTCTTTTTTTTTTTTTTTAAGCATGTTTTTATTGGTTCTTTTTAATTACACATGACAGTAGAACCCATTTTAATATAATTATACAGCAGGGAATATATCTTTTTTTCACAATGTAGATTCACATGATTCATATAATCTTACATATACATAGGGTAATACTGTCTGTCTCAGTCTACTCTCTTTCCCCCATCCCCTCCTGTCCCATTTTCCTCTACACCATCCATACTTCCTCCATTCTTATCCCCCCCAAAACCCCCTTCCCCCCATTATGTATCAGCATTCACTGATCAGAGAAAACATTTGGCCTTTGATTTTTTGGGCTTGGCTTATTTCACTTAGCATGATATTCTCCAACTCCACCTATTTACCAGAAAATGCCGTAGTTTTATTCTTCTTTATGGCTGAGTAATATTCCATTGTGTGTATATACCACAGTTTCTTTATCCATTTCTCAATTGAAGGGCATCTAGATTGGTTCCACAATCTAGCTATTGTGATTTGAGCAGCTATGAACATGGATGTGGCTGCATCCCTATACTTTGCTGATTTTAAGCCCTTTGGGTATAAACCGAGGAGTGGGATAGCTAGGTCAAATGGTGGTTCCATTTGACCAGAGTGGCTGCACCAATTTGCAATTCCACCAGCAATGTATGAGTGTGCCATTTTCTCCACATCCATGCCAACACTTATTATTGCTATTGTTCCTAATAATAGCCATTCTAATTGGAGTTAGATGAAATCTTAGGGTGGTTTTAATTTGCATTTCTCTAATTACTAGAGATGATGAGCTCTTTTTCATATATTTGTTGATCACCTGTATATCATCTTCTGTGATGTGTCTGCCCAATTCCTTAGCCCATTTATTGATTGGGTTCTTTGTAGTTTTGGTGTAAAGTTTTGTATGGAACTTGGGATTCTTGTGCCTGAGCCTCTTGAGTCTTTGGGATACAAATGTGTGTCACTATGTCCAGCTGATTACTGTACCCTTTTAATATATTTTGAAATAAGGAAATGTGATACCTCCAGCTTTGCTCTTTGTTATTCTTGCTTGTAATTACTGTGACTATTCTGACTCTTTGTGATTTCATATGAATTTTATGATTTTTTTGTATTTCTTTAAAGAACACCTTTGGCATTTAAATAGAGATTGCATTGAATATGTAGATCTCTTTGGGTAGTATGGATGTTCTAACATTCTTTTCAATCCATGAAGATGGAATGTTTTTACATTTTGAAATGTCTTATTTATTTTCTTCATGAATACAATTTTCAACATATCAAATTTTGCCTCTTTAAGTTCATTCTTAAATATTTTGTTCTTTTTATTGCTGTTGTAAATGAATGCTTTTTCTGATTTATTTTTGTATAGTTCATTGTTTATGTAGAGAAATACCACTGATTTTCGTATCCTACAACTTTACTGAACTTTTAGTTCGAACAGAGTTGTGGTGGTGGTGGTGGTGGTGGTGGTGGTGGTGGTGGTGGTGGTGGTGGTGGTGGTTATTGAGTCTTTCGGTTTTTCTACATATATGATCTTGTCCTCTGCAAACAGACAATTGTATTTCTTTCTTTACAGTTTGGATGCCTTTTTTTCTTTTTCTTGTCCAATTATTCCTGCTAGCACTTCTGGTACTATATTGAATTGGAATGGTGAGAATGGGTATTGTTACCTTGTACTGCATTTTAGAGAAAATGCTTTCAGTTTTTCTTCATCATTTATGATATTACCAGTGGAAATTTTATATATGTCTTTGTTGAGGTAAATTCCTCCTGCACTGATTTTGTTGAGTGTTTATCATGAATGAATGTTGTATTTTGTCAAATGCTTCTTCTGCCCTTATTGGGATGTGGTTTTTATATTTAATATTATTAATGTGGTATCACATCAACTGATTTGTGTATGTTGAATGATCCTTTCATTTCAGGGATAAGTCCACTTGGTTATGGTTGTATGATCCTTTTAATATGCTGTTGAATTCAGTTTGTAAGTATTGAGAATTTTTGCATCTATGTTCAGCATGGATGTTGGCCTGTAGTATGTGTGGAGTCTTTGTCAGGCTTTGGCATTAGGGTGATGCCAGTCTCGTAACAAGTGTTAGGAACTATCCTTCTAATTTTTGGAGGAGTTTATTAATAAAGATTGATACTAATTTTTCTTGGACTGTATGGTAGAATTCATCTGGGAAGGCATCTCCTCCTGCTCCCCTTTCTTCTTGGGAGGCATTCGATTACTGATTTAGTCTCCTTATGTGTTGGTCTGTTTAGACTTTGAATTTCTTCTTGGTAGGTTGTATATTTCTAAGAATTATCTATTTCTTCTAAGTTATCCAATTTCTTGGTGTATAATTGTTCATAATGGTCCCTTACACCTTTGATTTCTGATGCATCAGAAATAAAATATCTCATTTCTGAATTTGAGCCCTTTTTTGCTAAGCTGAACTTTTATTAAATGTTACCTTTAAAAAATCTGAACTCATGGTTTTGAGCTGTTGTTTTTCTGTTCTCTACTTCATTTATTTGTGCTTTCTTCTTTATTATTTCCCTGCTTTTGCTAATTCTGGACTTTGTTCTTTTCCTTGTTTTTGAGGTATAAAGATGTCTAGATTTTTAAAATGTAGATATTTATCATTATTACTAACTTCTCTTACTATTTCTTTTACTATATCCTACAAGTTTTGGTAGGTTGTGTTTTTGTTTTTCTTAAATCCTCCTTTAAGTTCCTTTTTGACTAATGGTTCGGGAGAATACTATTTAGTTTATACATACTTAGGATTTTCCTGTTATCTTGCTCTTACTGATTTCTGGTTTTATCCCTTTGAGTCACAAAACATTCTTGGTATGATTTGGATCTTTAATTTTTTAGGATTTTTTTTGTTACCTAATCCATCCTGAAGAATGTTCTGTATGCATTTGGAAAGAATGCATATTTTTTCCAGTGTTGGGTGGAAAATTCTATATATGTTGTTTAGGTCTATTAGGCCTTTAATGTTGTTTAATTTTGCTCTTTCCTTTTGATGTTCTGTCTGGATGACTTGTCCACTACAGATAGTGACAAATTGAAGTTTCCTCATATTGTACTACCTATTCTCTCTTCTGATTTGTCTTTCTTTACTTTATGTATTTATGTGCTTTGATTTTGGATACATAGTATATAATTTTTCTCCTTTCCTTCTGAATTGACCATTTTATCATTATATAATGACATTCTTTGCCTCTTATAACTGGTTTGTCTACTGTGAAGTATACTCACTGCTGTTCTCTTTTGGTTACTGTTTGCATGGACCATCTTTCTATACCCCTTTACTTTGAGCCTTTCCATGTTCTTAAGTTTAAAGTGAATTTCTTATAGGCAACATATAATTGGGTCTTGTTTTTAACCCATTCAGCCACTGTTTCTTTTGGTTAGGGAGTTTGGTTCACTCACCTTTAAAGTAATTATTGATGGGAAAGGACTTAATCTACTTATTCTTGCCATTTTATTGATTGATTTATATATGTTTTGTAGTTCTTTTGTTCCTCTCATTTTTTTTTCTTTGTGGTTTGATGATTTTTTTTTAAGTGATGTGGTTCTTTTATCTTTAAAATTTTTAAAATTTTATTTACTTTTAAAATGTTTTTATTAGTGCATTATAGTTATGTATAATAGTGGGTTTGTTTTGACATAATCATACATGCATTGAATGTAATTTGCTCCATTTCAATTTATGGTATTTGCTCTTTCTCTTTCCTCCTCCCTCCTATTAACCTTCCTCTACTCTACTGATCTTCTATTTATTCATAGTTTTTTTCCATGGTGCTTTATAGGTATACATAAAGGTAGAATTCACTTGGTATATTTATTTATAGTTACATTACATGATTTGGTCACTTACTCTACACTTCCTCCCTTTTCCTATCCATCTTCCCTGCCTTTTCCTATCCATCTTCTCTCCCCCTCTATTTCCTTCCTGTATTCCACTGATCTCCCTTCTATTTTCATGGAAACCACTGCCCCCCTAAACTTTTTTTTTTTCATCCTTATTTTGCTCCAGCTTTGGCATATGAAAGAAGACATTTGACCCTTGACTTTGAGTCTAGCTTATTTTACTTTTTTTTTTTTGCAGTCTTAGGGATTGAACCCAGGGTCTTGTGCATGTGAGGCAGGCACTCCACCAACTGAGCTATATCCCTAGCCCGCTTATTTTACTTAGCATGATGTCCTCCAATTCTATGCATTTAGCAGCAAATGCCATAATTTCATGATTTTTTTATCTTTTGTATGTGTATTCAACATTATGTTATGAATACTGTTGAGTTCACATCAAACATAATAGTCTGTATTAAGCTGATAACTTTATTTCAGTTGGTTACAGGCACTCTACACTTTACTTTCTGCCAAACTTTATGTAATTGATGTCAGATTTTACTTTTTTTAGTATTTTTTATTAATAAACTTATAGATTATACTTATTAGAATTGTCTTCTAATGTGCATATTAGTTTTAAAAGTGATTTATATGATTTACAATGCATATAAGTCATATGCATTATAGTATTACAGTATTTTGTGTTTGTCTTCATGTTTGCTTTTAACATTCAGATTGATACATTCATATGCTTTTATGCTGTTGTTGGGTGTATTTTCATTTTAACCTGAAGAACTCCTTTTAGCAAGTCTCATAAGGCAGGCCTAATGATGTTGAATTCCCATTTTTGTTTTTCTATGAAAGTATTTATATTTTATTCATTCTTAAAGCACAGTTTTGCTGTGTAAAATATTATTGGTTGGTAGATTTTCCTTCAGTATTTTGAACATAGCATTGTACTTTCTACTGGTCTACAAATTTCTGTTGAAAAATCTGCTTATAATCTTATAGAGGCCCCATTGTGTATGACAAGTTGCTTTCTCTTACTGCCTTCAAAATTCTCTTTAACTTTTAATAACCTAATCATAAGGTATCTCAATGAAGCTTTCTTTATATTTCATGTACTTAGGGTTCTTTGGACTGTGGATCTCCATTCTTCAGAATGGAAAGTTTTCTGCTATTATCTTTTACGAAGCCTTTTTGTCTGTTTCTCTTTCAGTGTACTTTTTGAGCCTCTCATAATGTGTATATTGATTTGCCTGATGATTTTCCAGAAGTCCTCTGTGGTTTCTTCATTCTTTTTCATTATTTTATTCTTGTTATTCCTCTCTCTGACTAATTTCAAATAACCTGTTCTTAAGTTCATTGTATTATTGAATCTGTTCTTGAGGGTCTCCAATTTTTCATTTCAGTTATTGTATTCTTTAGCTCTAGAATTTCTGAATCTTTTTAATGTTTTCTTTGTCTTTTAAAACATTCTCTTTTTGTTCATGTGTTATTTTTCAGATTTTGTTAGGTTTTTTGTGTTTTCATATAGTTCATTGAGTTTAAGAAAATCATTTTGAGTTCCTTGCCAAGCAGTTCATGTGTATCACGTCTTCAGGATCAGTTCCTGTAGCTTTGTTTGTTTCCTTTGTGGTGTCATGTTTCTCTGATTCTTTGTGACCCATGTAGATTCACCTTGGTGTCTCCATTTGAAGGAGCAAATTCCTCTTGCAGTGTTTACAGGCTGGATTTGTTAGGTAAAGACTTTCTCCTCTCATTGTCCTGGATCTCTGGGACTATCCCTGACATTGTGATCAAACAAGATTGGAGCTAAGTCATGTAGTTGCTGCTGGATTCACAGTTAGGTCTGCATTTGGCAGTCCTGTTACTTGAGGCACATGTGGGCATGATTCCTACCCATTTTGTGGTAGACAAGACTGCCACTGGAACTGTGATTGAGCCAGACTAGAGGCATGTCACAGGGCTGCTTCCAGGGTTTCACCTGGTTCTGCAGATGGTTGATCTTTTACCAGGGCTAAGATGGGTTTAGCTTCCTCTGGATCTCCAGATGAGTCACTAGGCACTCCAACTGTGGTAAAGAGGAACAGGGTCATTTCAGGATCTGTAGTTGGATCTAAGATCAGTGGACCTCTTACCAAGAGTGCCAGTGGGCTTAGGTTCTTCCAGGTACATCCTTGGGAGGACAGGACTGCCTGTAGATCTAGAACTAAGTCACAGGCAGACCTTTCTAGGTGCATCCCTGGGAAGACAGGACTGTCTAGTGAGACTCACATCAGGTCACAAACAGGTGCCATGTTTTTTTTATCCTTTATCTTTTAGTGTCACCTTATCAAACAAAATGCTTGATGTTAGCATGTATACTTGTTTAGAAAAGTAAACATTATTTCTGTGACTGGAGTTTTACTCTTGACTCTTGCTTATTTACTATATGACCTTGAACATGTGTCTGTCAACCTGATTACCCAGAGTACTACTCCTGTTGTATATCACATTGTTGTTTGAATCTATTGAGAATATGTGTGAAAATACTTATGAAAAGATATTAATTACTATATAAGTGTGAGATAGTATTTTGATGGCTGCATTCATAGGTACCATTTGTTTAGCACATTTTCAGTTAAGTAGGTTTTTTTTTTTTTAACAGTTTTAGAAACTTTAAGCACCTCATTTAACATTTACTTGGTGGGAATAGAATCTCTTATGTTTCATTGAACTTTTAATGAGCATATAGTCATATTGGAAATGCAATCAGCAGAAACTAGGGACTATAATGTTCACAGCTCTCATTTTTGCCTAACATAGTTCCTAATTAGATTATTAGCACATAGTAGGTGCTCATTAAATTTTTATTGAATAAATTACTTTATGTATAGATAAATGAAATTATAAAGAACTTTTCATCCAAAAGAAAGTACTGGCTTACACTTCTTGTAATGCACATGGATATGTGGACAAGACTGCTACCTACTCTTAAAATTATTTTAAGCTATTCTTTTCATTTTATATGTGTATTTTCATGTGCTTTTATGTTGAGAACATATTTAGTGCTGATAATGGAGACTCTACAGAAATATTTTCTGAGAAAACGTAGGATAGTAAGATTACTTTTTATGATTTTCAATATTGATATTCATCAATGAGATTTTACTAACCATAGCTAGGAAACTACTTAGCTCTATTAGAGGATGGAACTTGATAGAGGGCCTGATAATTATATGGCATATAGGCAGGACGGATAGTAGATAATAATTGAAAAGAATAGTTCTAGGACTCAGAACTATTCCAACGTATAACATTATTTTTCACTGGTTATATATGGAAGTGATGCTTTTTGAGTTTACCAAGTAGTTTCACCAATTTTGAGTTTATCAAACATTTTTTAAGTATTTAACTAAAGAATATTAATGGAAACTTTGTGAACATTTTATATATGGATACCTCTTTGACTTAAATCACATTTATTTGTCATTCAGATGAAGTTCTGGAAAGATAGAGTTCTTTGAATCACATCTTAGAGAAGAGTACAGATAACTGGTTTGAGTTAGATTTACTTGAGGAATGGAGGAAAGGATAAAGTGCAAACAGATGGCTAATGGGGATGGCAAAATAAATTCTGCTTATTGTGTCATATTATTTAGTAATATTTTGTTTTCCCTGCCTGCCTTTTTTAAACTATTGAATTAAGAACCTAGACATAGTAATATCATATGTATGTTGAGTGTTTTCTATGCATCAGGCAACTATTTAACAATTTTGTTTTAAAAAAGAAAAAAAATAAATTTACATCTGTATGTACTGTGAAGTGAAATGTTGTATACATATTGAAGAGTGCATAAAATATATTTGCAGTATATAGAATAATAAAACCAATACTCATATACTGAGGGCCCACCCCCAGGTTAGGAAGAGATCATTGCTAGTACTTTAGAAGTCCCCATCTGTATCTCCTGTTACCCATTCTGTTATGCCTCCTGCTTGCCCAGTTTAGCCACAGTTCTCACTTTTGTGTGAATTTTTTTGCTTTTTTTAAAAAAATAATGTTGTTATTGTGTATGCATGTTTAAACTGTTTGTTTTTATTTTGAAAAACTGGGTAGTGTTCAAAGAAAAACTTTAACAAATTTAGCAACTTACTTGAGTAAGAACAATTCATGTATTGGGCAGCACTCAGAACCAGAAGGAGATTCCAAGGTCTGTACTCTGTAATAAGGGCAGTGAATGTTTAAAGACACAACTTGGAAGTAAAGTACAAAATAGCTTCATTGTTACCCCTCGGGCTTTTGCCTTATTTGGCCATAGTCTAATCAAGTTCACTACTTGTGATTGATGAAAGTTTAGCTGCTTTTATCATCTTGACTGAGATCTGGCCATTAGAAAAATTAGACTCCTGGTTAGGTGTCCATTCATTTACAAACTAAGTTAGCTTGTAATTCACTGTAGGAATTCCAAGTACAGAGCAAAGCTCAAGCCAATGACCTTCTGCTTATTTAACATAACTGTAACAAACACAACCTAGTTGGGTGAGGAAAATGCAATACTGTAAGCTGAATGTAGTTTCTGGTTATTTTTTAATTTCTTCCAGTAGGATGGAATATGGTTGAAGACATCATAGATATATGGGAGATAGTTAATTCATCTTGAACAATGGATGTCTTAATGCATTAGGCTTAATCCTATTTTAGAATCCCAGGTTAGAAGGGTGCTCTAGTAAATTCTTTTAAAATATCCTTGGAAAGTAAAATTTTGACATTTGATGTATCTAAAAATATCTTTATTTTCTCCCAATAATGTAGTTGATGATGGGATTAGAAATTCTTAGAAGTTATTTTCCTTCATATTTTGAAGGCATTGCTTGTATTTTTGGATTTGTCCAGGATTATTGTTGATATCAATAGTCTAAGTGAAGATCCAGAGGAACTTTGATGCTATCAATTGTGTGCAAAAGAGTTATTTGGGGCAAATAGGATTGGTTCTCAATTTTTGTCACCACTTATTTGTAATGTGGTACTCTGGGAACTACAAGACCATGACTACTAGTTCATTGGGTCTTGAGTGTCAAATTTGTGTTTTTGGTCTACCCTTTTCTGGGTAAATACTTTTGTATTATATACCCATACTTGCATATATTATTTAAAAAATATTCCTTTCCTGTGGTGTTAACATGAGGGTTTAGGAGAGAACACATTAGTGGAATATCTTCATTTTGCCATTTTAACATGATAATAATAATAATCCTATACTATAGGTAATGTTATTAGCATTTGAAATGAGAAAACAGAGACTGAGAGAAATTAAGCAAGTTGCTATAGTGTATCTGGCTAGAATGGAACTGAGAATTGACTGCTGACAGTTTAATTTCAAATCCCACTCAGCCATTATTCAATAATGCCTTTTATGTTGTTGTGCACTTTATTCCTTAAAAGGCAAGCAACACTGTATGAATTAATTATAATTATTTCTATAATGTAGTTTATATTTTATGACATGAAAAAAACAAAACTGAAACCCAAACCTGTCTCAGTTATGGATATTAACAATGAACTTATTTTTCAATTTGTTTTTGAAGTGCCTTGGTCAAGAAAAATGTCATTGCACAAGAAATTGAGTAGTTGTTGTTTATTTATGTTAGTCCTTTTTGGTAAAGAGAAATAGTCTTAGATTATATGAGATCATATTAGATGGAGTATAAGTAGAGAACCACTCATACTTTAAGTATATGCACAGTAAGGAAGAAAGTGAGATCTAATGGTAAAGTCTCTACAAAAATAAACCACTAAGTTTTAACTGAACTCATTGTTATCCAGCTGAGTGAGTGGATTTCCAGGTTGAAAGTAAGAATTATGTTCTGAAAAACAAATCTAGTACATATAAAGAGAGCAGTTGTCTAAAACTTTTAAAATTAGCAATAAGGTAGATTAAGGTAAATGGATTTCAATTAAAAGGATTTCAGTTGAAGCGATTTCCTGGGAATTTTAAAGATCAGGTATAGAGAGAGTATGGGGGATTGTGGAAAGAGGAATGTTAGATTTAATGACTGGGGGAGGGGGTGTCATACTAGTCAGTTTGTGTTAAAGAAAGGTATTTCCATTTTACTGTGGTGATAAGTTTGCTCCTTTTATAACTGAGAATTTTAAATGGAAAAAAACTCTTTGGTAAACCATATATTTTAAAGAGTTTAAATATAATAAAGAGGAATTGTAGCAGCCCTGGTCTGCTGTTTCAAGGGAGCACATATTGGAGCATACAGCATTATTATGGTGTCATTTTAATCTTCTGTGTTGATTGGCTTGCATTAACACTGTCTTAATGATTCATATATCCCTGCCAGAGGTAAAATTTACATGTTTACTCTCTGCTTTAAGCTGTTGGAATTCATCAAAATTGTACTTGAAAGAATATCTTTCCTTATGAATTCTTAATCATGGCTGAGGCAAACAGCAGATTAGATATAAATCTAGAGGCTTTGGGGAAAATGAAAAGTGTTATGTTGATATGTATTTTTGAAGTAAGCAAAAGCTGGAAAGAAAAGAGTTGGAAGAGGAGGGAAGTGTGGCCGGATACTATAGAAACATAATAGATGTGTTAAAAGAGGAAAGAAGAGAAACTGTCCTTACTACTTCATCCTGAATGGCTGAGTATTGATCTTGCTTTGTTTTTCTAAAGCAGCAGTTCAGTGCAGAGCATTACTCTTTTGACAAAAAGGTAAAACATTACTGGAATAACCTTTTTAAAAATCAGTTTATTTAAAAAAAAAATCAGTAGCGTGACTTAATGCCTTTCCTGTCCTTCTCTTTCGGTATCTGTTTATTGCTGATTTGACAGTCTCTAGTCCTTCTCCTTTGCTGTTAAATGTGTGTGTCCTTTGTTTGTGCTGGTGGGTTTTCCTACATTTGAATGTGAGAGAAAAGCCTGTCTTTGCCATATCGATCTAATGAGCCTTCTGGATGAGCATATATATTAAATAGCCCTTCTAAACCATGAAAGAAGAGAACTCAAAACAACGTAGATTTTCATCATGTACTGGGGTTTCACCCGTTTTATTTCCTCCACGAATTGATGGCCGAAAGCTTGTCCGGAATGCTTCATTTGGAGGATACAATGAACTTTCTCCTTCGTTGTCAGGTTTGTTTGTTTAATCTTGCATTTTAATCTTAATTTCTTGCAGACTTTTCATTAAAACGAACCAGGCATTTTAACATCTTAAAGCTGTTTCATTTAAACAAAACAATTCTATAGTATAAGATCAGGTTTCAGTAATTGCTTCTATATGGCTTTGCTTTTCCACATTTTCCTATATAGTCTCTTCAGCTAAAACTTGAGAACTAATGATTCAGTAAAGTAAAAATCTTTAAGTGTTTATAGCATAAATTGTTTTGCTTTAATTAGAGAAGCAAATATTATGACCCTTTGATAAAATAAAACTCTTTTTGAATTTGAAATAAATGCACAATTCTGTAAATAAACAAATTGCACTGAGGTTTTAGCAAATGAAACCCATATATTTAACATTGATATTTGGCCTTTTTTTTTTTTTTTTTTTTTTGCAGAATAGTAACTGTAATTGATGTTTAGGATAAGCTTTAATCTTACTCCTTTATTACTTTTATTTTATATTTCAAGTCCTGGATTAAAGGGAAATTTTACCCAAGTACAGGTTTCAAAATACTTTACATTTTTCTTCTTGTTAGATGTATTTGTGTCTTACTAGTTTTTACTAAGAAGACATTGTTATTTTTAGGGTAATTTTAAGTAAAATGAGGTATGTGACATTAAATAAGTGAGATGTAGACATAAATTGATCTTTTATTTTAAAAAAATTATTATAAATAATATTTAGATTATATTTTAAGTGTAAAAAAATCTCATGTTTTCCTTTCAGCTTTTTAAACTGCTACGTAACTACTCTTTTAAGATTATATTTTTCTTTTAAAATGAAAATATTTTTAATATTCATAGAAATATTGACTGAAACCATGTTTTCTTAACCATTTGATGTGCTTTTCTGATACATATTTTAAAATTTGAATTAAATTTCCTGTTTTCACATTAGTCTTTATCCTTGATCTTTTGTGAATATTCATGCCCATAGGTGGTATATACATTCTTTTGAGATAGTGAAGCCCGTAATACAGAGTGTCCACCTGGCAATTAAATAAATTATTGTAAATTCATCTATTTCATTTTCTTTTTTAACAGTGTTTTCCAAAAGAATTAGAAACCGTAGTCCTGAACTGTGCTAAGTAGCATAATCTTTAAGCAGTATTCATAATCCGCATTGAATCTTCTTAGCATAGCATGGTTACTATCGTGTTTCATTCTTAGGTTCTCAAATGGAGTAAAATTTAGAATCTGCCTTTATTCAGAAATGGCCTTGAAAATTCAGTGTATTGAAATTATTAATTTTGTTAAATACTGCCTTTTTTACATTGAGGCTTAGTTCAGGTCTGTGTTTGTTTCTATCTTCTTGATTGTATTTTTTAACCTAACAAGCTTGCTGGCACTCCCTTGTTTGCTGACCTTCATGCCACAAATCTACTTAGTATTGAGAAATAATCATATGACATTGATAAACAATGTAAAACTTCACTTTTTCAAAGTTTGATGTTTATTTAATTAGATAATTGAGTTAAAATTATCAGTTTATCTTGTCAAAGACTATGTTTAAGGTCATTTTAATGGGTTTGTTTTTGTTTGTTTGTTTGTTTGTTTTTGCGTTGTTGGTGATTGAACTCAGGGCCTTGTGCTTGAGAGGCAGGCATTCTACCAGCTGATCTATATCACCAGCCCTGTTTTCTTTTAATAGAAGACAAATGGTTTTTCCTAATTCTTACAATTAGAGAAAACCATAGGAATGATTCCATATTATCCATAAAGCCAACTATGATCTAAAGTGCTTTAAATTTTCTGCTTTACTTTATCAGTAAGCAGATTGAAAGTAAGTACTTCAGAAAAGTGACTTTTTGTTATGTATTTAGGTAAAAATAAAAAAAAAATTCTGAGATTTCATTGTTGTATGCAATTTTTTAGATGCATTTCTTTTTATCTAACATCACTAGAGAAAGAAAAGAGGGTGGTTCTACATTAGTGATATTTAACGATAGCTTTGTCTTATCACATTAAGCACAGCCCTTTTTGCATTTTAGTTTTTGTAGGGAAGTCTCTCCATTTCTTACTTCTTCCTCAAGGAATCTATTGGTTTAGCCTTTATAATGAGCTATAATATACAGATGGCACTCCTACCCAAGTGCTCATAATGGTGCTGTAATGCCATGTGTTTTGTTTAGTTCATGTCTGTCTCTTCCTTCATTAATCTCAACTGTTACTTCTAGATATGCTCATTGTACCAGTCTCTGGAATAGTACCTGAGAATTAGAGTAAATAAACTTTGGGCAAAGAAATCAGCTATGAACAAACTGAGTTGGAGTACATAGAGGTTTTAGTATAGTTTCTTTTTTTAGTATAGCTTGACTTCTTAGAGACTTTTTGGTACAATTTCTTGGTTCTTGGCTGTGTTCAATATAGCTAATATTAATGTAGCAGTCCTGCAGTTGTTTTGTAGGTACCTATTCTGCCTTTTGTAGATATCAATATAAAGACTAATTTTAACAACACTGAAGTAATATAAAATTTGCTTTATTACATCTCAGCATTAATGAACCAGGTTTAACTGTAATATTAAAAAAGGTTGCCCCTTGTCAATGATGATAGCACTTGTATTATGTGAATAAATTAAAAGAGCAGAATTCTAATTTATTCAGGAATAATATTGTACTGTATTAGCAGGAGAAAGTAAACCCTATGCATAAGTATTTTTTTCTTATTAGTGAATACAATAGGACTCTCTTTCTTCAGAGTCTAATTCATTTTCCCCTAACAACAGGGCTGAACCCTGGGAATTAAATCACTTGCCCAGAATTTTATAGCTAGTGAAATGATGGTTTCAGAGTTTTAGAACTTTTAGAGTTTTAAATGGGTTTCAGAGTTTTAAATGGTGGTTTTAGGTAATTTTGTTCCATAGCTTATTCTCTTAACTATCCGATTGCTGTCATTATAAGCAGCTATCTTATGTATTTTTGTTTGAACACCTGGTTTCTCTTAGGACAGTAGTCTTTTTTGAAGAGGGGAATGATAGAGAACTATGTATTTTCATGTTATTAGAGACATCTTCTAGTACAAGGAATGACACATTGTAGGTACACTGGATATTTATAAGGAATAAATTCATTATTATTTCTTACAAAACTGTGTACTATTTTTAAAAAGCATTAAGACAAAATTTCAAAATAGTAACTTGAAAAATAGAAAATCATATTTAAAAAGTCTGTAAATTTGAGAAATAATAGGACAGAAATTTTAGAAATCAAATGAAAACAATAACCAAAATTTAAAAAATTACTGGAGATGCAGATGAATAATTAGTGAAGAGAAAGGTAGGCCCAAAGAAATTATTCAGGATACAACAGAGGGAGAAAAAAGAAGAAAACTAGAGGAGAAAAGTTGAGACATGGAGGAAAAGGGAAAAAAAGCTGTCATGCATTTTAAAATTTTTCAATCAGAAAAGAAGTCAGGAAAATAATCTTTGAATTAATGGCTAATACTTTTCTACAACTGATCAGAGACACTGGTCACAAATTCTTAAAAAGCAAAGCAGGATAAGCAAAAAAAAAATTCATACCTAAATATGTCATTATAAAACTATAGGACATAATAGTCAGAAGGGGAAAAATAGACATTAAGCTAACTCCTGTCTGACTTCTTAACTGAAACAGTAGAAACCAGAGAAGGATGGAAGAATATTTTCAATATGCTAAAATAAATAATTATCAGTCTAAAATCCTGTGCCTCTTTAAAAAAAAATACCTGTAACAGTGAAGGTCAAGTAAGTACTTTAGACACAGGCAAGCAACTGGGATAAAGGTAAGAATAGAAATTAATGAACTAACTGGGTGCAGTGATGCATGCCTGTAATCTCAGTGGCTCGGGAGGCTGAGGCCGGAGGATCAGGAGTTCCAAGACAGTCTTAGCAACTTAAGAAGGTCTAAGCAACTTAGCGAGATCCTGTCTCTAAAGAAAATATAAAAAAGGACTTGAGATATCACTCAGTGGTTAAGTGCTCCTGGGTTCAATCCCTGGTGGCCCCCCACCCTCCACCAAAAAAAAAAAAAAAAGAAATTAATAGAATAGAGGATGAATAAATATTGTAGAGAGGATTAATAAAGCCCCAAATTGCTTCTTTAAAAATGATTAATAAGATAGACAATACTTTGGTAAGATTGACAAGGTAGAAGAGAAGACACAGGTAACCAGAATCAGAAATTAAAAAGGAGCATAACTATAAATAGAACACATACTAAACAAATAGGACAATATTGGTAATCTTTATATGCTGGTCTGTTCTAAAGTCTGTTTAAAGTAGATAAATTCTTAGTAAACATAATTAACCTTTTTTTAAAAAAAACAGAAAACAAATAGTCCTGATAATCATTAAGAAATTGAATTAGAAATCTCTAGAACTAGGTGAACATTGCCATCAAATTTTGCCAAAAATTCATAGAAGAAATAATTTAAATCTTACACAACTGCATTCAGAGAAGCAGGGCTGAGGGGAGAACCTTGGGAGAGGAAAGGGGTGAAGGAACACTGGTATTACTATACCCTTGCTATAAAATTCAGTCAAAAAAATCTATAATTTTTAATGGTCCTTTTAGTATCTTTTCATAAAGAAGATAATACATGGTGACTCATTTGAATGAAAGCCTAAGAATGTAGGATTGATTTAACGTTAGAAATTGATATGGTTTACTACATTCACAGATTAAAGCAGAAAAATCATGTGGTTTTCTCAATGGACATAGGAACAGTTTTTGATAAAATTCAAGTTTTATTCTTTTTAAAGAAAATAATAATTATTATTTTGTGGTACTGGAATTGAACCCAGGACCTTGCACATGCTGAGTAAACTGTATCTAGTGCTGATTTATCCCCCTAGCCCTTATTTTCTTTTCTTTAATTTTGAGACTCAGATTCCTGAGTAGCTGGGATTACAGGTATATCCCATTGTACTAGCTCAAATTCAGTCTTGAAAACTCTTAGAAAACTAGAAGGAATGAACTCTTTTTACAATTTCTGTATCAATGTCTGTACCTAAATCATGTGTAAATATTCATTTGGAAAATATATAGAAAACCAAAATTACACATAATGGTGAAATACTGAGTTTTCCTTTTTGATTAGGAACAAGATAAGAATGCTAATGATCACCTTGGCTAGTCAATATTGTACTTAAGGTTCTCAATGAATAAAATAGAATCAAGAGCCCAGAATTTAAACCTACATACATAAAAAATATTTAACACATGAAAAGATATTACTGCAAACCAATGAAAAAAAGACATTCTTTTCCATAAATGCAAAAAGGTCAATTTGCTTTCTAAATGTGAAGAAAGTGAAATTTTACTTCTGTATTATACCATACTCAAGTGTTAGTTCTAGGTGGATTATATATCTAAATGTAAACCAAAACTACATTATTGAAAACTGTCTTTATGGACACAGATTTAGGAAAGAATTACTTAAAACACCAAGGCATTACCCATTAAAGAAAGAGATGACTACATTTATCAATAGTAAAATTAAAAGCTCTTTGCAAAAGAAACTATGCAGCATATAGAAAGACAAGCCATAGAGAGATTATTGCAACAAAGTTAGCAAAAAATCAGTACTCATAATATATTTTTTTAAAGTTCCATATAATTAGTAAGAAAATGCTAGTTTATTTTTTTAAGTATGATAGATCTGAGGGTTCTTCTCAGACATAAAATTAAAATAGCCAGTTAATATTGTCGAAGGTATTTAATACCATTAATAATCAGGAACATGCAAATTAAAGCCTCGTTGATAAATTACACATCCACCATATTGGCAAAAATAATAAAAATTTGTAGCATACTGAGGTTACCATGGATTTGTAGAAAAGAGAACTTTTATACATTTAAACAATTTGAAACCGTTAAAATTGAAGATACGCTACTATGTAACTCAGACATTCTGCTTTTATGTCTAATCCTTAAAGAAACTCATGAATATGTCTACTGTGTTATATTTCTAAGAATTTTCAGCATTGTTTTTCTTAAATGGGAAAAGCTAGCAACAACCCAAGTGTCTATTAATGGAAGAATGGATAAATAGAAGTATAACCGTGTAGCGTGATTGTAATTAGCAGTGAAAAGAATAAAATACCTGCTATTTATTTAGCAGCTATTTGCTAAATAAATAGCAGTTATTTAGCAAATAACTGCTAAAGCCATGATACTTTTGAGAAAGAGAATGGATTGTGATCAAGAATTGATCTGGGAAAGATCTTATAGGATATTAGCAATACTCTCTTGATCTGGGTGGTGGTTTTATAAGTATTCCTTCTATTTGTTTTATTATACATTTATGTTTTATTAATTTTTCTAAAGCTGTGCTATATTTTCATTTAAAAAAAATCTTTGCAAGTAAAAATGGAGTTTTTTTTTGGGGGGGGGGCGTTTGGGGAGAGTACCAGGGATTGAACTCAGGGGCACTCAACCACTGATCCACATCCTCAGACTTATTTTATATTTTATTTAGAGACAGGATCTCACTGAGTTGCTTAGTGCTGAGGCTGGCTTTGAACTCACCATCCTCCTGTCTCAGCCTCCCAAGCCATATGAACATGAAAACAAAGAATTGGCACATATTACAGTAAATATTGGAGTACAAATATGTGTGAAGTGTGATATGTCTCAGAGAATGGAAAGCTGAGTGTGCATACATAAACAAGCAGGACCTTCCAGAAGTGACTTTGGGTTTTGAGAGGCATCGCAACATTGTGGAAACACCGTGAATTTTAAAGTTAGACCTAAGTTTAATCAGCTCTACTACTGTCACTCGTTAACATTAGTCAGTTAACTTAATTTCTGTGAGCTTTAGGTTTTTCTTTTTTGTTTTTTTCCAGCTATATAACATGGTTATTATTTATTTTTTTCAACTGATGTTATGGTAAAGATTATAAGAAAGAGGCTGGGAATGTAGCTTAGCTTGGCATAGACAAGGCCCTGGGTTCAATTCTGAACACTGCAAAAGGGGTTGCAAGGAAAATAAAAAAAAAGTTTAAGTAAGGCATCTAGCATAGTATCTTACAAGAGTTCCCACCAGTGGATATTGGTTACTTTATGGTTGTTTCCATTAGTATTATATTGTTAATTATCACTAGTTTTAAGTTATTATTAGTAAATCAGAAATTAGCCAGGTGCAGAATAAGTTAAAGGGATAAAAACTAAGTGGGAATGGATGTCAAAACAGGGAAAGTGTAATTAACTAGAAGATTAGGGAAGGGTATGTGTTTTATGTTTATTTTTTTATTTTTGCATAACTTACATATGGTTAAGTGTAGCTTTTAAATTTTCAGTTGTGCATAGTCATGTATAACTACTTAGAGATCCTCAGAAAGTTCCCTCATGTTCCTTCTGGTCAGCACCTTTTACAAAGATAAACCTCTTTCTCTATACCACAGATTAGGCTTGTGAATGGAATCATATGGCACTTTTTTTTTTTTTTAAGGTGATAAGTGACTTCTTTCACTCAATGTTATGTCTGTTGCTTTTTTCTTCATTACTGTGTAATACCTTATTGTGTGAACATACTGTAATGTATTCATTTATTCTATTATTAATAACCATTTGAATCAGTTCTAGAGTTTCATTAGTATGAAAAAAGCAGTGGTTAACCTTCTTGTACTTCTCTCTTGATAGACATACACACGAATTTCTGTTGGATATATCTAGGATTTGAATTCCTATGTATTAAAATATTATATGAACATTCGGCTTTAGTATATTGTGCCAGGTAGTTTTCCAGAGTGATTATGCCACTTTATATTCCTACCATTTAGGAATAGGGTTCCAGGTACTCCACATTCCCATACATACTTGAATAGTTTCAGACCTTTTAATTTTTACCATCTTGATAGGAATGTGGTTTCTATCTCATTTGTGGGAATGGGGAGAATACTTAGAAAAGAATTTGTTACACCAAATCAGTATAAGTAAACTTGGTGAAATTGGTAATCTGAAACTGTTCTTCATTGTTGATAGTGTTCAATAATAGAGACTTCAGGATTTTGTCTACAAGTGTAACTATTTTATTTTTTTTTAATTCCAATAACTTTAAGATATATTCTTATGGTAACTCATTTCTCAATTATAAAGTGAAGATTCTTGCTGGGTATTTTTTACCTAGATGAAGTAAAATATCTTTATGTAACTACTCCTCCCAATGCCCTTTTCTTTACTCATATGTAACTTTCAGAAGGAAATATAAACACTTAACTGGTTGGAGAAGGAAAAAGTTGGTGTTTTTAAATGAAAATTGCCATTTCTGCCACTTAGTATTTTAATATGTATGTGTAAAGGAAAAGTGGGTTGAGGGACCCATTTCTAACATCATGCTTTTGTGGTACTAGAAATAGATTTAAATTAAATGGATGCATGAGGCCTAGGATGGGCTGAAGATGCCTTCACTATATGAATGTATATAAATATCATCTGGAGACTATCATGCTAAGTGAATAATCAGTCCCAAAAAGCCAAAGGTCAAATATTTTCTCTCATATGTAGAAGCTAGGTCACAATAAGGATAGAGGGAGAATAGAAGTAAGACCCATGGAAGAGACAAAGTGGAATGAAGGGAAGGGTGGGGGGATGGGCATGAGGAAAGATAGTGGAATGAATCTGATATAACATTCCTGTGTACATATATGAATATACCACAGTGAAACTCAACATTGTGCACATTCACAAGAAACTGATTTTTAAAAATAAGTATAGGTAAATGACAGAAAGATTAGTAGAGGAAAGGGACTAGGGTTGGGGGAAAGGAAGGTAAAAAGGAGATGTTAGCGATGGAATTAAAAAAAATTATATTCCATGTTTTTATAGTTATGTCGAAATGAATTATTATATATAAACTAAAAAGAACCAATAAAGACATTTATACAATATCAGTGTTTTCAAATATCTTTTTTTGTAAGATACAAGCAATAAGTTTTCACTTCAAGATATATATATAAAATGCATATGATAATTGAAAGAGAATGTTCACATTCACATATTTTAAAACAAATCACAGTTCATGCCATGATTACATTGTCAACATTATGATAATGATAATTATTTTATATAATCATTGCTTACAAACATCACAGAATTATTGATCATGCACAGTTGTAAAGATTTTAGAAATTATTTTGAGATTGAGAACAAATTTGAATCTGAATGACAGATTTTAGAAAAATATCAAGTCAGTGATGACTCTCATGGCATTCCAACAACTGTTACACCACCATTTGACCCAGCTATCCCACTCCTTGGCCTATACCCAAAGGACTTAAAGTCAGATTACTACAGTGATGCAGCCACATCAATGGCTGCTCAATTCACAATAGCTAGATTGTGGAACCAACCTAGATGCCCTTCAATAGATGAATGGATAAAGAAACTGTGGTATATATACACAATGGAATATTACTCAGCCATAAAGAAGAATAAAATTATGGCATTTGTAGGTAAATGGATGATGTTGGAGACTGTTATACTAAGTGAAATTAGCCAATCCCAAAAATCCAAAGGCCGAATGATCTCTCTGATGAGTGAATGATGATGCATAATGCATGGTGGAAGGGAGGCAAGAATGGAGGAAGGATAGATAGCATAGAGGGAAGGGAGGGGTGGGGTTGGGGTTGGGGGTAATAACAACAACAGAATGAGACAGACATTATTGCCCTGTGTACATGTATGAATGCACAGGTGGTGTGACTCTACTTTGTGTACAACCAGAGAAACAACAGCTGTACTCCATTTGTGTACAATGAATCAAAATAAATAAATTTTTTAAAAAAAGGATATTTAAAGGGCTGGGGATGTGGTTCAGTGGTAAAATGTCCCTGGTTTCAATCTCCAGTACCGAAAACAAACAACAGAAAACCCCTATTGTTCTTTTTTTTTTTTTAATTTTTTTTTTAGTTGTTGATGGACTTTTATTTAATTCATTATTTATATGTGGTGCTGAGAATCGAACCCAGTGCCTCATGCATGCTAGGCAAGCACTCTACCACTGAGCCCCACCCCCAGGCCCCCTATTGTTCTTAATGTTCTTTCTGTGTTCACATGAGTGTCATTTTCATTTAACATGTGAATGTGTCTTGGTGGCAAGGGCACTTTTCATCCTCAACCCACTTAGAATTGCTCAATGCTCTGTAAACACATGTCTCTTTGGAAATGACATTAGTTTAAATGTCCAAAGGTAATGATTTTTTGTAGCTTTTATTGTGACATATTTTGATAGTTTAAAAGATTCATTATATAATTAACATGAATTGTCAGCAATTACAAAGTCAACTCTTTTCACGTGTGTTTATTCTCCTCTTATATAAGTACTTATTGCTATAATTCATTCATAACTTGGCTTTTCTTTTGTCTTTTTCATTAAAGCCTTGGAAGATGTGAGAAAGTCTTTGTATTCAACACTTTTTTTTTTTTTTTGGAACTGGGGATTGAACTCAGGGGCACCGGGCCACTGAGCCACATCCCCAGCTCTATTTTGTATTTTATTTAGAGTCAGGGTCTCACTGAGTTGCTGAGGGCCTCACTAAGTTGCTGAGGCTGGCTTTGAACTCGCAATCCTCCTGCCTCAGCCTCCCGAGTGCTGGGATTACAGGCGTGCGCCACCACGCCCAGCATCAACACTTTTAAGTGTAGCTATTTTAAAGGAGGAAAGTAATACTTTAAAATATATTTTAAACTAATTCTGAATTCTCATACATGGTTGAAAATGAAAACTCAGGAAATATTTTGACAGAATTCCTTTGGCTTCTAATAAAGATATTTTCATGACTGACTTTTTAAGATAAAGTTATTTAGCACATTTTTAGGAAACCAACTTTATTCAGCCTAATGAAAGAGTCCCTAATACTTTTCTTTTTACTCCTGGGAATTTCCCATGGGAACTGTTACGATTTGAGTAAGAAGTATTTCCCGAAAACTCCTGTGTTAATGGGGGAATATTTAAAGGGAAATGATTAGATTGTGAAAGTTGTGACCTAATCAGTCCATCCTAGTTTGAATGGACTGTTTGGGTGGTAACTGTAGGCAGATGGAGTGTGACTGGAGGAGATGAGTCACTGGGGGCTACCTGGAATGGTCATTTCCCTGCAGCCTCTTGTTTTTTACTCTCTCTCTCTCTGCTTCTTGACTGCCATGAATGGAGCACCACTCTTTTTGCCATGATGTTGTGCCTCACCCTGGGCCCAGAGCTATGGAGTCAGTGCACTGGACTGAATCTCTGAACCATGGGCCAAAATAAATTTTTCCTTACCTTATTTGTCACAGCAATACAAACTTGACTAAAACAAATTTAATGTATAGCATTGCAGTATTTTCATTTTAGCACTTTAATTTTATATTTCTTTGCATTTTATACTGATCAACTACATTTTTTCCCTTTAATTTAAACTCAAGACATTTGACCAGACTTGGATGTTTTAGGAAGCATTTTGCTTGATCCATCTATAATTGAAATAACTTGGAAGTCAACAGAACCTGATTTTAAGATAATCATGATTTGCAGGTTTAAGGTATATAGACTTTTAGAATGAGATTCATTTATTGAGTCTGACATAATATATAATCTAGGTTTATGGGTATCCTTTTTCAACCTCTGAAGCTTTCGTAGACATATTTTTACTTTTAAAAAGTTTATTCTGACTTACAACTTTGTTTTCATTTGTTGTTCTATTTTTTAAAAAATTTGTGAGCGGGACACAGTGTTGCATCCATGCCTATAGTCCCAGCAACTTGGGAGGCTAAGGCAGGATCTAGGTTAGCACCAGCAATTTAGCAAGATCCTTTGTCCACACACACACACACACACACACACACACACATTAAAAAAAAAAAAAAAAGGAAGGACTGGGAATGTAGCTCAGTGGTAAAGCACCCCTGGATTCAATTCCTATTACCAAAAATAAATAAGTAAATAAAAAAAAAAGAAAAATAATATGTGAATATAGATAAGTGAACTAGGCATTTTTCTTAACCTAATAAATGGATTGATCTAGATTCAGGTGAAACTAAGTTAACACTAGAGTAATTGTATGTTTCCGGAAGACATTTTTTTTTTTCATTTACAATATATTTAAAGACAACCTGTGTTGCACATATTTTTAGATCTTGGAAGTAACTTATGTTAGTCATTAGTATTAAAAATTACTTATTACAGTTTATTACTTTGAATAAATTTTAAAGAAATTTTAATTGAATTATGTAACTTTTTAGTTTACCTTATACTAAATATTCAGATTTCTTTTGAGTTTTCATTTAAAATTTCATGTTACATTTATGGAAATGTTTTTCCCTGAGTATTAGGATTGAGTGATCCTTCTTTCCAGAGGAAGAGGGGAAAGGTTCCTTTTAATACTATAGAAATAATTCAATAAAACTTCTGAAATAAAAAAATAATGGATGTTTTTAGCTACTATGAATCATAAAGAAACAATAACTGGTATTATCGATATGATAGAAATAATTTTGAAATGTTTCAAGTACTAGTACTATAATTATACATTTATTTTTTAATATAGGCTTGTTTGGAACTAGAATAAATAATTATAGGGAGGAATTACTGTTACCTGTCCTCAAAAATAGAATGAACCTCATTAAAATGTGTACTGTTTTTTTTTAATGCTTGTCATACAGTTTTCAGTATTAACATTTCTTATTTGAGTCCTTCTGTGTGGGAGTGTTTATCCTGCCTCAGCCTCTCAAAAAGCTGGGAGTGCATGGTACTGTTCTCAGCTTAGATTTTTTAAAAAATATATTTATTTCTCACTTGATATATATCCCAATCTTCTTTTATCACCTATTCTGGAATATTTTTCCTGTTTGACAAGAGATGTGAAAAGTATGTTGGGTTAGTTCTTTCAGTTTAGGATTCTTTGTTAGAAACTGGCACACTAAAATAAAAGCTCTATGAGGGCTGATTTCATATACAGTGCTCTAGGAGTACAGAAAAGAGCTATTTAGCTTAATGTTGGTGGGTTTAAGGAAATACTTCATTGCCTCTCTGAACCTGAATTAATTTATATGTACAGTTTAGGCTTCCTGTAGTGACGTTATGAAAGATAATGTACGTTTTAAATTGAATGACATATTATATATATTTTTAGTATTAATGACTATATATGTTCAAAAGTAGTAATAT
The DNA here is from genome assembly GCA_020662805.1 of Glaucomys volans. Taxonomy (NCBI): domain Eukaryota; kingdom Metazoa; phylum Chordata; class Mammalia; order Rodentia; family Sciuridae; genus Glaucomys; species Glaucomys volans. The sequence continues at coordinate 888,261 of JAJEJO010000414.1, forward strand.
TGAGATATTGACAATTTTTACCCCAAAGGTTTTGAAAGAGGGAAGGAAGATAATTCTCAAAATAAAGATGAATCTTCACTTTCTATGTCAAAGAGCAAGGTAAGCATATTTTATCCCCAAATATATGATTATGACATTTTTATAATATTTAAGATGAGGTAAATTCAACTGAAATCCTGTCAAACTTTTATGAGATATTTTTGTGTTGGTATGTCTAAGCCATATAGAATATATGAAAAAAATAATATTGTACTGGGTCTGAATTAAGTGCTGTTGGTTAATTGAAAATAGAGCTGATTGGTAACAGTGTTCTCTCCAGAGTAATATTTTTTCCTAGTATGTGTAGTACAACAAAACTTTTCAGACTGGAGACTGAGGGTTCTTTTCAGAGATAGTCTCAGGGTTATTGCCTTAAAAAAAATTCTTTAGTATTCTGAGTTTATTTACATGAGTGTATATGTATGTATACACACATACACACATGTGTATTGTTTTCCCCAGTTAACAACCAACAATCTTAATGTTAATGCCCTACAATAAAAATATTTTTTCTTAAAATATGGCATAGTTTCCTAAATTGTTATTTCTCAAACTAAGATATTCATATATATTCTTAGGTCTACTGGGAATTTTTTTCTTAAAGAGTGCATACTCAGATTTGAGAAATACTATAATGATGCCATGGTTTCCCTGTGGATTTGCAGTTCATTGAATTTTCTAAAATTTATCAAGGAATTTGACATTTTATTGTTCTTTCTGATCAGATTTAGTAGTAGCAGGAACAGCTTTTATGTTCTGGAATCAAACTTTAGTGACTATAAGAAACCTATTTCATAAGTCAGTGAATTCTCTGCTATTCTTGGCAGCAGGTTTGCTCTTACTACCCTGTATTTTTGGTCCTTATTCTTGGGAGTGGGTGAGAGGATTGTGCAATGTATTTTTTTTTTTTTTGCAATGTATTTTTATGTATGATTTTTATACAAATATTATTCACACTTTTCAAGTATTCATTACATCAAGTCCATCTATCATGTGTGTAAAGTATTTAGGATGGAAGTTTAACACTGCATTTTATTTATATAACATTCATGAGAAATTCCATGATCAGATACAGAAGAAAAGATTTCTTTTCCTATCCATTGCTATGTTCATGGCTGATACCCTTTAACAAAAGACAGACAAGAGAAAAGTGTACAATTTTATTTAATCTCAGTTCTATGTAATACAGGAACCTTCAGAAATGAAGACCCACAAAAACGGAGAAATCTGTGTGTTTTTTCTTTGGTTTGATGAAGAGAATATATGGTCACATAAAAGTATGATTGGACAAAGAAGATTCTGATCTAGTGGCAGCAAACTGGGGAAACTCAGTAAGGCTGTTTTTTCAGATTCTTCTTGGTGTCTCTGTGTCTTTAGATCCTTTCTTCTGATCATAGTGAGAGCATCTGCTTCAAGGGAAAAAGGCAAGAGCAGGTCAGAGAGTAACTTTTCGGTTTCTACAGTTTTCTGTTTCCTTCATGTTAAATACACAATGCCATCTTTTGGGGTAGTGTGATCTGAGCCCTATCAGTCATTTTACATGATCTGTGTAATTAAAGAAAATAAAAGAAATCATGTGTTTTGGCTGCCACGGCTAGAAATGCAATGGAATTTATAGCATTTTAAAAAACTTTGTTTTCAAGCAATTAATTCCTACGTTGGTGAATTTATATGGCAGTTGGTGAATTTAGTGGTGACCATGTAAAACAGTTCAGATATGGAACTTCTATCATTTAGGAAGTTCTACTGAATAGTGCTGCTTTTATATCAAAAGAGTGTTTCAGCCTTTATCCTAATTACAATGATATTAATAGCTACTTTTTGTTGAGTTTAATACAATGCAATTTTAACTCATAACAATACTAGTAGACAGGTTTTATTGGCCCCATTTTATAATTGAGCAAGCCAAAGCTCAGAGAAATTAAGTACCTCTCCAAGGGTCAAAGTAACTACTAAGTGGTAAAACTAGAATTCAGAGTGGCTTCAGTTTTCTCATCCATGAAAAGGAGATATGATCTACCTTTCAGATCGTAATGTGCTTTAAAGTCCCTGGCAAAGTACCTGGTCAGTAATTGGTATTTAAGAATTCATTCTCTTATTCTGAATACAGGATTACAGTGAATCAGTAAGATTCTTAGCATGGTAACTACTTGGTATGAGTAAAATTATACTCATTCTGTCACTTTTCAAAAGAGCTGAAACTTAGTGATTGTCTCCTTAGATTTAATCTTGTTGATCCTGGAGATCAGTAGTAGTTAGTTTGTTCCTGAATGTTTTAAAAATGTGTAACTCTTGTTTTTCATAACAACTGTAAAATTTATACATTTATCATTGAGCCTCATTTTCATGGCATTCTGAAGATTTTTATTTGTACCTAAGTAATTTTGGGTAGCAAAATTTCACAGTTTTATTCATGATCTATAAAACTGAGATAATGAAACAATGTTAGCTTTATGCTTTTATGTACCTGATGCAGAAAGTATCAATACTGTCATTTTGGTTGAAGGATTTGGATTTTAGTGTTATTTCTTAAAATGCATAAGAACATTAAGCACAATGAAATAATCCCTGCTCCTCCCCAAAGCATTTTTAAATGAAGGCAATTCCTTTTCCTCATGTGTCTTTGCCTAGGTCTTTTCATCATATGAATGAGTGAATTGAAAAAGTCAGTTAATCAGATTATCCCAAAGTATCATTTTAAAGTAAATTTTTAATTGTGTATCTTGATGAAAGTAAGGGCCAGCATAATTAAAGTGTCTAGTGAGATAAAAGGAATCCTGTTACAGGGATAAGGGGTTTCTGAGCCGAGCTCTTTTAACTTGAGTCTCCAGCCATCTATCTACTTACCTGTAGGTGTCCTAAGTCATCTGTTACTTACTTAAAAAAAAAAAAATATCTTAACCTGGATATTAAAAAAATCATTCCAACCTAAAATGTATTTGTAATCATAGTAACTAATCATTGTTATTCCTTATATCTATAGTAGTTTATAACTTCCAGGGGAAATTGTAAGAACTTTCATACATTAAGGCCATGTTTATCTAAAGGTCAGATTTGTTTTATAGCATCTGCAATCTAGAGTGTAGTCATAAACTTGAATGAAGCACATAGCATATACTAAGTACTGCATTAAAAGCTTTGTGCATGGTACCTCATTTAACCCTTAAAGCAATCCTATGGGTCAGCATAGTACCCTCATTTTATATTAGGCAACTGAAACTGAAGGGATTAAATAACTTCTTAAAATCACAGAGCTTGTAGGGAGACAACAGTTAAATGGGGAAAGAAAAAAAAAGAAACAAGTAAAAAATACAACATGCTACATATTGTAAGGCCATTTAATATAGAGATAAAAAGTATTATACATTAAACCTTGTGGACATCATTAAGATAGTGGTCTATAAATGTTATGAAGAAAGGGAAGCTTAGTTTAGCAAAATATCTTCAACAGAAATGGTTTTGGGATTTTGATTTGTTAAAGGTGTGTGAATTCAGAAAATGAGGTAGTGATATGTGGATGATAGAACTTGGTCACTGGTCCATTATTTTGTCAGAACTGAACTGTACAGTATAGCAGAGACTCCTGGAGGTCTGTGTACTTTGATTTACTATACTCCTGTGATACTCTTCTGGCCTGCTTGTTCCTGATGCCATGGAATCTTTTAGTAATAACCAAGTCAGATTGTTTCTTTTGCAGTTGTTGGGGAAACATTTCTTCTTGTTCATAAAGTCTTGCATTTGAGTCTGATTGAGATATTGTATAAATAGTTTTGAAAAGTGAGAAATCAATATAGTGCAATTACAAGAGCATGAGACTAGGGATCAAGCCAGGGTACAAATTCATGCTTGTCTATTGGTGGCAGTATGACTTTGGGAAGATATTTAATCTATTGGTCTTAGTTTCTTCTTTAGTAAAAGGGGGGATACTGCTACTGTCTCATGGGGTTGCTTTTGAGTATTAAATGAAGTAGTGCATAGAGAAATGTTTAAAATAGTATTTGGTAAATAGTAAACAACCATCAACTTTCATTAACTTTTAAGATAATCTTCATTTAGTGCCAATTAAGAACTACATTACAGTACACATTATTTTCCTGTTAAATTGTGGGAAATTAAATTTCATGAACATTTTAAGCCATCATATTCCTCTGACAGCAGCCATACCATCTTTGGGTTCCCAGGGCCAACATGAAGACAGAGACCTGCTTAGCTGGAGGAATTTGTACAATTGTTTGGTGCCATCATCATGGTAATAAGCAATGTGATGTTTCAAGCACAGTTCTTAAATCAGTAACTTTAACAAAAGTTTAACCAGGTTGGTCCCCGACTTCTACATTGAGAATTATTTGTAGTTCCTGTTTAGTTTATCAGTTATTCCTGCCATTACTGGAGCCCATATTTCATACCAAGTAGCAGGCATTTTTAGCAGAAATGAGAGAAATACCTACTATCAGATCATTCTGATTTTTACCTTAACTGCCAATATTCTTTGAATCTACTTCTTCCTACCTATACAGTGAACCTAGATTGTTTTAATGTCTTAAATTTGCTTCCAGGCTTTTAGTTTATATTTCATATTGTTTTGTAATTTTTATTTTATTAGTGCCATGGTTGTTTTCATTTTATTAGTTGATCAAATGTTTATTGAGCCCTTCCTTTTCTTCAGGTGATACACTGGATGTCATTGATGAGTAAATATGGTGCCTGCCTTCATGGGTCTTAATTGAGTGAAGAGTTTGCCTCCAAAGGTTTTCATCTTTGATGTTAGCTAGTGATATGACGCAGATTTGACCATTCAGTATTTGAAAACCACTGTTTGGATTAAGTCCCTTATAATTTCTTGGCTCTATGAGTATTGCTAAGAACTTCAAGTACCTTTTCCTCTGTCTAACAATAGGTAAAAGTAAATATTCTAGGACATGAAAGGAAGATGTTTAATTTTGTTGTTCCAAGATTTATGGACATAGCTTTTAGGTTTATGCTTTCCTACTCTGGTGAAAGATTAGTGGTGCTGGATTAGGAGACTCCAGTTCTGATCATTGCTATGTTAATGATGGTGAGTTTGGAAAAGCAATTTCCCTGAACCTCCCTTTACTAACTTGTAAAACAAAGATAAAACTGCCTCTTATGCCCATTTTTCAAGGTTATTATGAAGATTACATAAGAATATGAAATATAAAATGAAAGTCCGGAAACAAATTTAAGACATTACTAACAATCTAGGTCCCTGGATAGGTAGGAAGAAGTAGACCCTAGAAATATTGGTGTGTAAACACTGTCTGAGTTAGAGTGGTCTAATACTAGTTTCTGAAGACTGCATTTCTTCTCATTGGAGGAAGAGTAGCAATAGGGCAACATATGCAGCATCATGATTAAATATTCATGGTATGGTTTTTATTTAGAATATTTCAATCTTTAAAAAAGAACATTGCTTTAGCTTCTTTTATCCTAAGAATAATTAAACAATTGTGTGTATTCTTAGAAATGCTCTGAAAAATAGAATGGAAAAAATTTGGAAATTATCTTATTTAGTCTCACATTGCAGATTAATTTTGAACAAGGTTTTACTTTTGAGTATTTGTAGGTTTAACATTGTTTTATAAAAAACACAAATACTATATAGGGAAAGCCAGTATTTGAAAATCTACATTTATTTAAATCATAGCAGTAAATGGGAAGAATGTGAGAAGCATAACTTTAAGTTTGATATGACATGCATATTAAATGAAGGTTTTAATTATTTCTCTTCTCTTCATTTCTGTGTGATTTCAGTCTGAATCTAAACTTTATAATGGTTCAGAAAAGGACAGTTCAACTTCAAGCAAGCTCACAAAAAAAGAATCTCTTAAGGTTAGTTTCCATAATTATTTCTGGAAAAAATCTTATGCTTTGTGTGTGCTTTTGAAAGCAAGCTATTAAGAAATATTTGTGTGCATTCCTAAAAGAATTTAAAATACACCAAGGGACAGACTGACGGGCAAGTCTAGATTTCTGCTTTCTTTTAAGAAATATGTAATGTTAGATTTGCCTTGCTGAATGGCCCTAGAACCTAGACACATACTTTCAACTGACTCTTGTTCTTGTATAATCTGTTTTACCCATTTGTGTTACATGCCTGTCCTGTATGCATTTGCATTTGCAATCTCATTAAATCCATTAATTCAGATATGCATATTTAAAAAAACCAAAAGCTTAATTCTTTGGGGGTACAGAATTATTAAAATTTTATTCAGCATATATAGTCTCTTTCCATTAAATGGAACTTCTCTGATAGAAGATTTTATACTGTAATTTTTAAACAATGTAGTCACTAGTAGGTTGTCACTACTATTCCTACATCCAAATAACAAGAAAGCAATAAGACTCATTAATTCACTGCTGTTTTCCCATATTGTCTCACAAGTAACTTAATTAAGAAGGTAAATCTTTGATCTTTTCAATGAGTTAATTTCAACCATGTTTTTTTGATTGTTTATGTCTTAGATTTTAGTATTAGGATAGAGAGCAAGACTTCATTTGCAAATAATTGCATCATTGTTTCTAATAAGAACTAGTAGCAAAGTAGATTACTGTCCTTAAGAGAAATCATTTTAAAAAATGGGTACAATATAGCCTAGAAGTAAACAGCATAGCTTTGAAAGCCAGTCTGCCTCTGAATCCTGACTCCACAATTTCCTGTGTTCCTGGGCAAGGTATTCTCTTTGCCTCAGTTTTTTCATCTGCGCAATAAGGTTAATAATAGTTGTACTTCAGAAAGTTACTATGATGTTTAAATGAGGTCATTGTAATACAGATGAAGAAGCCCTTGACTGGTTCATAGATTGTCATCAATGTTAGCTCTCTCATTATTTTATTCCTACTAGGAATCTTATGGAGGAATTAAAAGAATAAGGTAGCCTTGCAGTCTCCAAGAGAATATTGAATGGGAGAAATTTTTTTTATGTGTTAAAAAAAAAAGAACCACAAAAGCTATGTATTTCTACAGATGGTGTACACAGAAAAAGTCTGAAAGGATGGTTTTCCAGAAAGTTAACTGGGGCCCATTCTGGGGATCAAAATAAGATAGAATGTAATAAAGGTTTTGACTTTTGTGCTGTTTGAAATTTTTGCCATGAGATTGTATTCATGTATGGTTTAATTAAAAAGAGATAAAATTATTTTAAAAGCTATAGAAAACTGAGCTAGTAATCAGAAAAACTAGGTTGAGGCAATGTGGGTTGTCTAAAAATTTCTCCCAGATATAAGTTTTTTAGAAGTTTATAGACTACATTCTCTAGACCTAATAAATTGGAAAAAAGTGCTTCTACTGAGTTTTTAATTTTTCCATTATTTATATAAAATAGGTGCAAAAGAAAAATTACCGAGAAGAAAAGAAAAGAGCCACAAAGGAGTTGCTCAGTACCATCACAGATCCTTCTGTTATTGTTATGGCTGACTGGTTAAAGGTCAGTGAGTTTGCGTCTTGAGTTCCACTTGCTGAATGTTTACCTACTATAACAGAAAAGCCCAGAGTGTACCAAAAGCCCAAAGACACTTGCTAGCTGATCCTTGTACACTGGCGAGGAAACTATTGTTTCTCAGAGTTTCTGTGTTCCAGTCTTAATGGGGAGAAGGAACTTTAATGTCTCTTTTAACAATAGCATCAAATATGTATAGCATTTTTTAAGAGACTTTTTTGATTTGTGTGATAGTATGTTGCCTAATACTATACATTTTAAAAATGCTTTGCATACTACTGAAATGATGTATTACTGTATACTTGGCATATGCATTATTGAGAGAAAAAAGAGACAAAGTTAATATAAAAGTTACCATTTGAAAAGTATTAATTAGACATACATATTGCTGCTTCCATATGCTATTCTTTTGACCTCTGGTTATTTTTATTTTTATTTCCTTTTCTCTCATCTCAGTCACTCTACCCTCTTCCTCATTTTTATCTGAGGGATATCTGGTAAGAATCTTTAAAACTACTCTTTGTAGGGCTGGGGATATCTCAATGGTAGAGTGCTTATCTAACATGCATGAGACCCTGGGTTCAATCCCCAGCACTGCAAAAAAAATTTAAAAAAGAGAATAAAGTCATAAGATTATAATTCCCATGAAGTTATTGTACAGTACCTAGCATTCACCTAAGATTCACCACATCCTTGAAGGCTTTCCACTTTGCTCAAGAGTTGGTAAGACCTCCAACCTAATAACCCTTATGAAACCTGTTAAGGAAGTTCTCACTAAAATGGGAATCTGATGATAGTTTCCCTGACAATTCAAGTCATGCTAAGATTGTCTTCAATCTTATGTTGAAAACACCTTCTGACTCATTTGGCTCTACTTAGAAATATTTTAACTCCAAATCTCACTCCTCACCCTCAGTCAAGCCTGTCTTGTTTAATTCCCCAACACATTTACTAGCTTTTTAAAACCTATATTCTGGTAATTTGTCCTCTGTGACATATTATCACATCTCCATAATTCAGAATTTTATCTCAGGGTAATTCTTTTTCCTTTTGCTTCTCTTGTCTTGCCGTCTCTTTTACATGTATACCTAACTTTTTCTTAACAATTATCACTTTTCTTATACCTTGCTCCAAACTCCCCCCTCTAATTTTTTCTCATTTAGAGTTACTGTAGTATACCTATTTAGGGGTTAGAAAACCCTACATTTATTTCATAATTTATGTAAGTACCTTGGAGAGAACAGATGTTTTACAATAAATAAAAGTGAGGATAATTCCTATTTTTAATCTAAATTTTAATATTCTTTTCAGTATTGTGCATTCAGTAAGTTGCCCAGAAACAATTTTAATAGATTTTTGGAAATAGAGAGTGATTGACTTATTAACATAGGCTTATTAACATAGCATTAAACCCTAGGATAAGGAACATTTTATGAGAAGATTCATGTAACTTGTTTTAAAATTTCCTCCAAGAAATTTACAGATCATGCTTTATGTAGTCATTAAAAACAAAGCAATTTAGGAAAGGTACTTTTAAGGGGCAAGGAGAAGTTCTTTCTCATTCCTACCATTCACCACCTAGAAAATGTCTGGTGTGTGCCAGCAGTGTTTTCAGCATTGTTGATGTGGTGGTAAGGGGGAAAAGGTAGAAAAGGCAAAATAATCATTTATTCACATAAAGTTACAGCTTTATAAATGCTACAAAAAGAACTGCAGTACTAGAGAAGTATATTTTAATGGCTCCTGACTGGGAAGCTCTTCTACTTGGTACATTTTCTAAGCTGGTGAACTAGTCTTCTACCAGAACTTAGGTTGCTGCTGGGCATGGTGGCACATGCCTACAATCCAGGGCTGCCAGAGGCTGAGACGGGGCTTGCAATTTCAAGGTCAGCCTCAGCAACTTACAGAGATCCTGGTCTCAAAAGGACTGGGGTGTATAGAGTACTTGCCCAGGATGTTCAAGGCCCTGGGTTTGATTCCCAGCGTCCTTCTCCCCTTAAGGTCCTTAAAAGTAGGAGCCATGTCATTTCACATTTATATATATTCAGTGCTTACCATGTGGTATCTTTTTAAAGAAATATAAAAAATGTACATGCTAAGGAAACTTTGAAATGTCCTACTTGTGATTATTCAGTTTGTATCTTATGGAAAAAAAGAACAAATATTTATTCCTTAAATGAACTTATCTTTCTATAGATTCGTGGTACTCTAAAGAGCTGGACCAAGTTGTGGTGTGTGTTGAAACCTGGGGTGCTATTGATATATAAAACCCAAAAAAACGGTCAGTGGGTTGGAACAGTCCTTCTGAATGCCTGTGAAATCATTGAGCGTCCATCAAAAAAAGATGGCTTTTGTTTCAAACTTTTCCATCCTTTGGAGCAGTCTATTTGGGCAGTGAAGGTAACGTAAGCACTTGTTGAGGTAAAAAGTAAAGATGACAATCTGAATGGAACTAAGATATATCAATCAGTTGATTTCTGTTCTGCCAGGACTCAAAGTTGTTCCTGTTTTCAAGAGCATTATTTCCCATCTCTAACCATAATGTAATGTGCACCAAAAAACTATTTACCTTTAAGATCCATCTCCAACAATTTTTCCAGAAAATATTTCCCAAATATGTATTGCACCTTATTTCTCTTGTCCTTGGGGAATCAATCAATACTGTTTTGGTAAATTTTTAATTACACTTTTTATAGTATTGTATTATGTTTACTCTTTTTTCTCTTCATCAGAATAGTAAGAACTCCTTAAAACAGAAACTGTGATTTATTTTGTGCTTCTTCCTATAGTGATGTCAATGTGTGATGGGGAGCCTAGAAGCAGAAGCTGTCCTGCTTACTAGAGAGGCAGCTCTAAGATGGAACTCTCAACATTATTGTAACTAAAGAGCACTACTGAGGTCACTAATGTACTATAAAAGCAGAAGCAAGCAGGAAAGTAGTAATGCCTATGTGATTAACTACCAAGGCATCCTACAAGCAGTCAACATGCATTACATACTAAATCAATGGATCTAGTTTAAATTTTATAAAGTGATCTTCATTTTCTAAGAAGGTCAATTACCCTTGAATTAAGGGTTTGCAAGTTCTCTTTTAAGGAAAACCACTTGAGACTAGTGCTAAGTGAAAGTAACTTCAGTTTTTTTTTTGGGGGGGGGGGGTGGTAATTGCTCAATTAGATAATATCCATACATGTAAGAAAAGACCTAGACTTTTAATCTTTATTTTAGTAGTCATTGTAGGAATAAATTAAGTATTACAAAATTAGTTCCATTCTGGGATTAGGTGATTCTGTTTTACTTGTGAACTGTATTTCCAGCTGTTTTCTCTAGACTTCTAGAAATTTAGTATTTCTTATCTAGTGGTATTTGTGGAATAGAAATTCTCTGGGTTTCTTATGATAAATTTTAGGTTCTCTTTAATATGTGGGCAATATGTCGCAATATTATTTAAGTGATGCTAATTATCACTTGTTTAGTTTTCTGTTAAGGTGTATTTGTTGGAGAAAAAAACTTGCCTTAGTAGTTAACATTTGCATTCTCAAGAAAAATGAGATTCAAACTGGTTTACTTTTAAATTATAATCTATGCCTGCTTTAGATTATTGTAGATAATAATGGATAATATAAAGTTAAGAGCTCATAATACTTATTATACACAATTTATTTTATTACTAAGGGTCCAAAAGGTGAAGCAGTTGGGTCTATAACTCAGCCCTTACCTAGCAGTTATTTGATCATCCGAGCTACTTCAGAATCAGATGGTAAGTATGATTTTTGATGGACAGGATTTTGGTTTTCATTTTTAAGAGCTTCTTTTACATATCACTTTGTATTGTCCCTGGAGGAAATCTGTGTTTAGTATGATACTTGAAGTGGAAATGTTATAACCATAAGTTACTTAGAATATTAAATATGTTGTAAACTTGGTAGAAATCTGATATGAAGGAAGCATCATATAATTGCCCTGTGTTAGCTGTTAAGTTTCCTTCTTCATTCTCCACTTACATATTAATCCCTTTTTGACTTGTTAGTGTTCTTCTTAGTAAATCAGTGTTTTATCATTTTCAGAGGTATATTTATTTATATTATGTCACTAAATAGTAACATTTATGAGACACATATACACTGTTGGTTTTATTTTTTATAAAAAGTATTAAAGTACACAGTTTTTATTTTATACTTTATAACTTGATGCTTCATTCATGAAGCAAATATTAAAAGAGCATATTTCATATTTATATGAAAGCAAGGTAACTTTAAAACCCTAATCATTAATAATGGCTCTCTACTTTTATGTTGCATAGTTCTTATTAGCTTGACGTAGGGAATGTTCTAACCTTTCAAAGCTGATTTTTACCAAAAGATTGTTTTTTAATTAAAGTATGGAATTGAACTTTTGGTATGAAAATGCTTTATGTAGCAGATATTTCTATCAGACTTTAAAACAAGTATATTTGAATTTTAAAAGCACTTAAGTATATATGAATGTTTTTCTGCTAATGCAGTTCGGATTTAAAAAATAAAGCTATTAATTTTCTCTTAATAAGTATGGCTGTTGGTGATACAGGCATTTTCCTGACTTAGCAATTTTCATGTATATAAGCGTAATGAATGCTAAGTGTGGGAATAGACGTCATATCAACAACAAAACATTTTTTCAGATAGTTGAAACATAACCCCTTCAGTATATTTTTGTACTTTGCTTTGGTACCTTCAAATTACGCTGCATGTTAATGTTTTAAGATTTGGAAAATAAAGTTTATCTATTTTACCTACGTATACTTGCTAATTCATGTTATGTGCTGTTCATTTATCAGTAGTTTATAGATGCTTATTGTGTAAACCACTTGTAAAACAAAAATTGCATTAAAAAACCTTCAAGATTTTATGTTCACATTAACTTTTCCAGTGTTTCTCAAAGGAGTTATAGTATGTTTAAAGGTAATGGAACCATAAGATAGATACTAGTTTCAGTTTCTTTAATTGTACTGCTTATAAATTTGTATCCTTCTAGGAAGGTGCTGGATGGATGCTTTAGAGTTGGCTTTGAAATGTTCTAGTCTTCTTAAACGTACAATGATCAGAGAAGGAAAGGAACATGACTTGAGCATTTCATCAGATAATACACACGTGACATTGTATGGGTTATTACGTGCTAACAATCTCCACAGCGGTGACAACTTCCAGTAAGTAGATACTAACTTGGTAATGATCTCAGAAAGCATTTGTTCACTAGGTTAGTTGGCACTCCTAGTATTTTATTAATGTATAAAGATTAAAATGTGCATCTGCCTTATCATCTTTTCATGGTATGGCCTAAAGCCTTTAATATTTGTCTGCCAAGGTCAGGTATAGAAATTTATTTCCTTTATTCTATCCAGTACTCTGTTTTTCCCAATTACAGCCATGCTAACTACTCAACTATGTGCATGGGGTTCCTCTCATGAAGAATGAATTCTAGCTCAGTAGAGTGGCACATACCTGAATCTCAGCAGCGCAGGAGGTTGAGGCAGGAAGATAGAGAGTTCAAACCCAGCCTCAGCAACAGCGAGGCACTAAGCAACATAGTGAGATCCTGTCTCTAAATAAAATACAAAATAAGGCTGAGGATGTGGCTTAATAGTTGAGTGCTCCTGAGTTCAGTATCCCCCCACCACCAAAAACAAACAAACAAACAAACAAAGAATGAATTCTACTTCTTACTCTTTTCTTCTACCATAATTCTAAGTAGTTTTCAAAGATCAATTTCAGTATTATATCATATGTGAAGCTTTTCCTGGCTCAACAATGATATGTAATCTTTCTGTTGCTCTTCTATAGCACTTTTTTTTGTTTGTTTGTTTTTTGTTTTGTAATGGCAGAGGACTTATTCTATATGGTATTTGTGGAATTTTCTTATGTTGTTAAGCATTTTGAGCTGAAACTGTATCCAGTTGGTGATTTTATCCCCTAGAGCATTCGTTGTAGGTAATACTGAAAAATATTTCTCCAGGAAAACTGGGCAACAGTGCAAAGGCTTTATTCAGGTGCTGATTTTTCATTGCTTTGTAGGGAAAACATTAGTTCTCCCCTTTTCCTCCCCACATAGCCGTTTCTACTCTGCAGATGCTTATTCTCATCAGAGTTAAGGTTCCTTTTCTCAAGATTAGGCTGATGCTCTCTTCTCCTTGTAATCTGAGCTGAACATTTTTTTTTTTCCTATCCTTTTGCTCAACACTTTTTTTTAAAAAAAACTTTAAAACTTCCATTACTTGACCTTTCGCCACCTTTCTCTGCAGACCTACAATTTGAGGCTTACTTAATCCAAAACCTGGAATCTGAATGAGATAGGACAGAAGTGAGGTGGGATCACTAACATAGGAATGGGTGCCTGTTGGGACCTCTTCTGAAGATTTCTCCCCTTTGGTACAGATTATTTGCTTCTGTTCACTTTGAGAACAGGGTGAATTTAGCAGAATTTGTCAATTTTATGCCAATAGATTGACTTCCTTAAGCTGAAGTTTACATTTCCTATTCTGCTGGATTTTTTGCCTCAATATTAAGCCTATCAGACAAATACTAAACAGAATTCAATCCAATTTTTTAACCTTTTCCATTTTTTCCTTATTACTCTGACACTGTGGGTAACTTTATAGACTTTTATAGGTGGAAAGTCACATTTCACTTGATTTCACTTGATATAACCTGATGATCTTTTCTGACAAATTTTAACACCAGAAGTGACACAGAGCTTCCTGGAAGTGATAATGTTTGTAAAACTATGGAAAAAATATAGCAGGGAGTAGTCTAAGATCTTGCTTTTGGAAGAGTTTAGCTGAAAGAGTAGAAAAGTAAAAAGTTCAGAATGTCATCTTTTACCTCTCCCTAGCTTCTTGGTGCAACTGTTTACTCATCTGTAAAATAATATTATCTATCTCTAGGATAATTTTGAGGATTAAATGTACTAAACTATATAAAACACAACAGTGACCAGCACATACATAGTAAACTTAAAATAAATGTTACATTTTATTCTAATTTATAAATTAAGTATTCCTAACTTCCTTTATTCTCCATCCTAAATAATTCTCTTAAGGTTAAATGATAGTGAAATTGAACGACAGCATTTTAAGGACCAAGATATGTACTCTGACAAATCTGATAAAGAAAATGATCAAGAGCATGATGAATCAGACAATGAGGTGATGGGGAAGAGTGAAGAGAGTGACACAGATACATCAGAAAGGCAGGATGACTCTTACATTGAGCCTGAGCCTGTTGAGCCTTTAAAGGAGACCACCTACATGGAACAGAGCCATGAGGAACTTGGAGAGGTAAAGGTCTATTTTGAGAAATTCTGATTTTTCTAAAGTCTTTGCAGTTTCTAGATGATATTGTAGATATTATTTGCTTGACCTATTGTTTATTTTCTTGAAGAGAGCATTTATATCATGCCTATTTTATTTTAAAAGGTACATACATATTAAATATATCAGGATTTATAAATGAACATATACACTTATACAAATACCAATATAATCTTTTAAATTTAAAGTTTATAAGGGATATAGCTCAGTGGCAGAGTGCTTGTCTAACAAAGATGAGGACCTGGATTTGATCCCCAGTACCTCAAAAAGATTATGTTTTCTTAAGGTTTGCATTTGAAGTAGGATACTGCCTGATGTCATTGCCAGAGGCAAAGTAAATTGCAAGGAAGCACAAGTTTGTAATTTTCTTGACTATTTCCAGTGCTGAGAAGTAAATATAGTATAAAACAATAGCATGCAGTGTTTGGAGAGGATCTTCTCTGTATATAGTGCTCGTTTTGTTGTCTCTCACAGCTCCCTTTTTTAAAGTTTGATAGCTATAGACTTTATTACCTAAAGACTGTTTCCACATTTTAAGAATGCTTGGAGTAGTCCTGGAAAGAATTCACATTTTAAATATTAGCTGCCTTGTATATATAACTATGTGTCTGAAATAAATGCTTCAATATGTTCTATTAATTGCTAAAGGCAGGTGAGGCTTCTCAAACAGAAACCGTGTCTGAAGAAAATAAGAGCCTAATCTGGACACTGCTGAAACAGGTCCGTCCTGGCATGGACCTGTCCAGGGTAGTTCTGCCTACCTTTATTTTAGAACCCCGTTCTTTTCTGGATAAACTTTCAGATTACTACTATCATGCAGATTTCCTGTCTGAGTAAGTATATTCTTATTTCTTAAAATAGAAGATACATCATGATTTTAGGGATTCACAAGAGTGCTTCTTTCAGTGATTATGCCTTTCCAAAATTAGGCTGTAATGAATAGACATCTTTCTTTCATCTACTGCTTCTATAGTCAACCTTAATAAGAAGCATATTTAATACTTTGCTGTAATATTTCCATTTATGAAGCTGAATGGAAAGATAACAAGCTTGAGAGAGAAAGGAATTCTGTCCCTTACCTGACTGTGATGTTGTTAAAGGCTCCTTGACCTCTTCATCAGCCTAATGGGGAGGGTGATTGGCATTATTCTCCCCCATCGAAGCCATCTGAGGGCTTGTGCTTTTGTGCATACTTACCTCTCTACATGCTTGTGAGACCTGTGCAACTTACCATACCAGAAACACCTACCAGTTTTATGCCTTTTGGCATAAATCCCTTTTCTCGTTTTGCTTTTTTCCTGAGGCTGTCAGCTGAGTCCCAGGGGTAGTTCTGAAGAAGGTAGGCATAAAGAGGCAAGGGAAGAACTGTCTACTTCTGTTCCAAGAGTTTTTTGGAGAACCAGTAAACTTTGCAAAGAACAGCAACTTTGGGCCCGCCTTTCCACACATCACCTATCACCCCTATTCCAGCAGCAGTGGTGTTTCTAGGCATTGTGTTTCTATGAGATTAAGTTCTGATCCTGTGAGTTTGATTTACAAAATCTACATCAGTATCTGTTTTCAGTTTGTGTTCATTAATGGCATTAGTGCATACTGCAAAAAAGTCATAAACTGAGTCACAAGATACTCGATAAACTATGGAAAGAATTTGCAAAAATTATAGACGAAGTGTTAATTTCCCCAAAATAAAAAGAAATTAATGAAATTTCAGAAATGTAATGAAAATTTTCAATAACCTAGAGAAAAAGGAAAGGAAGAAATGACTAGGCATTTCATAAACAAAGAACTAGAAACAGGGCTTAAACATATGTCTTATTCAATATACAAAGAATATAGATTCAAACTATAGCAATCATTGTTTATTTATCACATTGACAAAACAAAAACTTTTACATATCTACCTATTCTGTCTTCTCTAGTTCTTTATTTTATCTATCTAGAAATTCATTTCTTTCAGAATATACAGCAGATGCCTGTGACTCATACTGTGATCTTCTTAAGAGACACCCATTTTCACCAATAGAAAAGTTGCCCTTTTCTGGTAACACACACTGTTGCCAAGGTTCAGTGAGGCAGTAGGCAATCTCATACATCCCGTGAATGATAGAAAATAGTACGACAGTGCCTTTCAAAGGAAGTTGACAGTGTTTACTAAAGTTTTAGATGCATTCATCCTTTAATCCCCTAATTCTTATAAAAATAATTCTACAGATAGAACTTCATATATTCCACATAACATATACAAGATTATGGCAGCAGGATTTGTAATAGTAAAACATTAGATATAGCTCAGGTGTCTAGCCATTTTTGACTGATTTAAATTATGGAACATCCACAAATATAAGAAAGAACTGATATAGAGGACCCTGGAGGAGGAACAGAAGAGTGTAATGGTTTTTTTTTTCTTTTTTAGAAAAAACAGACAACTATTTTTATTTGTATATTTATACTTAAAAATTTAAAGGACCCATTCAAAATAAAAACAATCTTGGGAGATAAGTAAGAACAATGTGGAGAGATTGAGCAGTGTTATATACTGTTGTATACTTAAGTTATATATGTTTGAAAACATGTATACTTCTTTTTATTGCTTTGACTTTTGAACTTTGTGGGTGTAATATTTAAAATAAAATTGCATAGTAAGAGAATTTAAACCAGATTAGAAGAAAGCAATCAGAGGATTATTATTCCAAAAGTACAACCTTTTAGCTTGACATGTGTCAATATGCCTGCCCTGGACTCTGCCATCTCACACCTCATCTTCAGAAATTATCATGTTGAAATCCAGACATGCTTGTGAAACATGAACGCCTTTTTATAAATAAGAAGGGCAGCCCATGCCTGTAATTCCAGAGAACTGGGAGCCTGAGACTAGAGGATCACAAGTTCAAGGCCAGCCTCAGCCATTTAGCAAGGTCTTAAGCAACTTAATGAGACCCTGTCTCAAAATAAAATAAAGGGTTAGGGATGTAACTCAGTGGTAAAGAATCCCTGGGTGCAATCCCCAGTACCAAAAAGACGGGCATAATAGATAGTTATATTACAAACAAAAGACAATAAGGCAGTTTACCAATAGTATTCACTTTTAATATCCACAGTCAATGTTTTGAAAGGTTTGCAGTAGCAGCCAGATGGTGAGGGAGAGGGGTAGAATCATGGCTCCTACAAATTTCTTTAATACAATGCAAATTACTCTTTGATTATTATCTGTTATTTGTAGTTTGTTCACTCTGGAAAAATTGGTAGCACATAAGTGGAGGTCAAAGATAAAAATAGGAAAGTCCTTTCTGATTGATGAAAGTTATTTAAACTATTTCTCTGTACTTGTAATTTGAAACTTCTGTGCTTTATAGTAGGAATTGATTGTAAACCCATGTAGTCCTATAATGAGGAAGGTAAATGGGAGGAGATGCTCATGTTTTAGACTGATGTCCTCCCCCACCATGTGCTACAGTCTCACCAGTTATCATTGCTCTCTAACTTCAGTTACTGAGAATGGATTTAACCAATGAACATTGGTCCTTCACTGACCTGTGAGGCTGAGGATCTCTAACAAAATTGTTCATGGGGCTTCTTGACCACTGTTCAGTACTGTAAATGCTAGGTATTGTGCAGTGCAAGAATTCCAAAATGTGTTTGAGTGTGTGTGTGTGTGTGTGTGTGTGTGTGTTTATCCCAGTTTCTCATAGAACCCCTGGGCAGTTTATCAAAGAATGGGAGAAATGTGGGGTGGAGGAAGTAACCAGATTAAGAACAGTGATTCTCAGGAATCCATTTACATGGTTGTTTTTGCTATTTATTTTAAATATGAATTGTTTTCCAGTCATATCTCATACTTAGTTATTGACTGATGAATATGAGGAAGAATTTGGGACATAATCCCATAAAATTTTGTGTTTAACATTTTTTTTTTTTAGGGCTGCTCTGGAAGAAAATCCTTATTTCCGTTTAAAGAAAGTAGTAAAATGGTATTTGTCAGGATTCTATAAAAAGCCAAAGGTAATACTTATATTTTACTTTGTTTAGCTTTTTTAGTTCTTTATTTTCTATGTGTAATCTTTAGATTATTTATTAGCAATTACTAGCAAAATGATTGATTATTTAGACCTGTATTTTGATTGAAGTTGTTTTGTTTCAGGTAGATTTCATTTGCTGTGCAATTTTATAAGGCTGTCTTCCAGATGATAGTTAATCCTGTTTTGACTGGTTTAAACTACTTTGAATCTTCTTTATTTGTAATTTAAAACCTTTATGTTCTTTCATTAGGGACTGAAGAAACCTTACAATCCCATACTTGGTGAGACTTTCCGTTGTTTATGGATTCATCCCAGAACAAACAGCAAAACTTTTTATATTGCTGAGCAGGTATTAGAAATGCATGTTACAGAAACAAAATTGTTCTGGAAATTATTTGAATATTGTTATAGAAAATATTATCTCAGTAAACTCATGGTTGTTTAACCTTTCTAGTAAATGAATGCTTGGTAAATATTAAACCTTTGAGTACTATATTCTACTAAATATCCATCTTCCTAAGCATTACTCTTAGTCATAGAATCCTTTGACCAAAAATAAACTTTCACTTTTTTCTCCCTACTTTCCTACATACCCTTTTTATTTATTTATTTATTTTGGCCAAGTTCATATTTTCAAAACACTTTATTGATCATGTGTAGAATTCTTAAGTTCTGAAATCAGATTTATACCAATTTTTTTTGGTGTCCTCCAGTTTTTTCTAAATTTATTTCAGATTAAATGCCTTTCCAGGTAATTAGACCCCTTTGTATTCACAACTAGGTAACCTTATCTTACAGTTTCTTGCCTCATTATTTTGTAGTTAATTCTTCTACCCAGTTTTTCTTTTTAGCTATTCTTTATCTAAACAGATTTTGAACTGATCATTCTTCATTATTCAATAACTACAATTCCTAGTGATTTTTCTCTTCTCGAATGTCTGTATTATTTATTTTATTGTTTATGCTTTTTGTTAAGCTTGTCACTTTTAACATTGGTGTTATTTACCTTACTAGGTAACAATTTTTTTTGTTGTACATAGTAGATAAGAAAATATTTGTTTTGGGGGGGTTTTTTAAGTTTATTTTCAAGTGCTAGGGACAGAACTCAGACCTTAATTTATTTTGCTTGTTTATTTTAATTTTAGCAAGCATACAGCAGGTTTATTGCAAAAGTGACAGAGACAGACTTCTCCCAAGAGAAGGGGCCCTGGAGCCAGGAATTCCTGCTTATTTTTTTGAAATGGGGTGTTGCTTTGTTGCCCAGGCTTGATTCTAGCTCCAGTACTGAAAGGATTCTCTTGCGTTGGCCTCCCAAGTAACTTGGACTATAGGCACACACCACCAGGCTCAGATTGTCTTAGTTTTTAAACTTTCATTATATGCATTTGTTTATATGATTTTCCATATTCTCCCTTGTCTGCACAAATCTGAGACAATCACTCCTTATAATAATTCTCTCCCTGAATGTAGGGGAGGATGAGACCATGGTTTTCTTCTGCCTCTAGAGATTTATATATCCCTCAGTTTGAAACTACTTGTTTATATTAATTTTTAAAACAATAATAATGATACCACATTGCATTTTAATTCATTATAATCCTTCACAAAATTGAGAAATTTGAGAAGAGTTTAAATTTTAGCTTTATCTCATTTCAGAAAACAGAGGTATAAAATATATTGGAAACATTAAATTATTAACATATTTGTCAAACTTTAGTTTCCTGCAGTCAGTTCAGTAATCCTTATAGAGAATAACCAAGAAGAGCTAAGAATATTCATTATCCACTGCTGTGTCACAGATTAGTGTCCAAAATGGATGAGTTAAAATGACATTATCTCATATGACGAAGTTCGGGAATCTGGGAGCCACATAGCTCAGTGGTTCTGATTCAGGGAAGGCTCTTCCCTTCACTGTGGACAACAGAATTCAGTTCCTTAGTGGATGGACTTCTCCATAGGTTTTTTCATAGCATGAAAACTGGCTTCTCAGAGTTAATGAGAGAGATCCAGAAACTTCCCAAGATGAAAAATATATTATAACCTAATGTCAGAAATAATATACTAACATTGCCATACAAACCATCTTTGGTTCTGTATAAGGGAGTCCTGCCTTACGATGTGAATACCTAGAGGTGGATTTCCTTGGGTGATAGAAAGCTAGTTATTAAAACAACCAGTATTTGATTTTATTAATTACCAAATGTTTCTTCTCACTCATTGTAAGACTTGAACCTTTGATAATAGTAAAATAATATGCTTCTTTTATTGCATCTTATATTTCTCCTGTGTTCAATAGGTGTCCCACCATCCACCAATATCTGCCTTTTATGTTAGTAACCGAAAAGATGGATTTTGCCTTAGTGGTAGTATCCTGGCTAAGTCCAAGTTTTATGGTAAGTTTTCCCCTGTCCCAATCTGTATGCTTTCCAGAAAAGTAATATTTTCTGGTGAGTTTTTATTTACAAATAAAATAAATTTTATTTATTTGTTGTTTTCAGCAATGAATTTATATGTCATTTTAAATATCATCTTTACTTGAATAATGACCATTCATAAATAGAGTTAGGCTCATTTCATATAACTATTCAACACATGTCTGTAAATTCATCATAAACATCACTTAGGAAAAGACAGAATGATTGCCCATTATGACCTTCTAATGCGTAATAAATTTCTTTTGCCTTTAACTCTGTAAAGTGGTTTTTTTTTTTTGGGTCTCAGTGTACCCAAGAGATCAATCTTTCTGTTCTAGTTTTTTAATATAGACAGAAAAATCCAAGTATGAAAAATCCAGAATACTTGGTCTGAGGTCACCTGGTAATGATATTTAACCTTGGACCAGATAATATACCAATAAAGGTTTTTTAAAAAATATTTTTTTAGCTGTTGATGGACCTTTATTTTTTATTTATTGATTGATTTTTATGTGCTGCTGAGAATCTAACCCAGTGCCTCATGCATGCTAGGCAAGCACTCTACCACTGAGCCACAAACTTCAGCCCACATCAACAAAGTTTTTTGAAGAACAGGGGAGGA
Source organism: Glaucomys volans (assembly GCA_020662805.1). Classification (NCBI taxonomy): domain Eukaryota; kingdom Metazoa; phylum Chordata; class Mammalia; order Rodentia; family Sciuridae; genus Glaucomys; species Glaucomys volans. The sequence goes on from JAJEJO010000414.1 coordinate 910,155, forward strand.
GAATATAATAGGAACCCTTAATATAAAAAATTTGACAATTCAGACAAATCATGGTGAATAATATATAGTAGTAAAGTTGGTGCAGCCACTCTGGAAAGCAGTGTGGAGATTCCTTAGAAAACTTGGAATGGATCCACCATTTGACCCTGCTATCCCACTCCTTGGCCTATACCCAAAGGACTTCAAATCAGATTACTACAGTGATGTAGCCACATCAATGTTCATAGCTGCTCAATTCACAATAGCTAGATTGTGGAACCAACCTAGATGCCCTTCAGTAGATGAATGGATAAAGAAACTGTGGTATATATACACAATGGAATATTACTCAGCCATAAAGAAGAATAAAATTATGGCATTTGTTGGTAAATGGATGATGTTGGAGACTATTATGCTAAGTGAGATCAGCCAATCCCCAAAATCCAAAGGCCGAATGGTCTCTCTGATAAATGAATGATGATGCATAATGTGGGGGGGAAGGATGGCAAGAATGGAGGAAGGATAGATAGCATAGAGGGTAGGGAGGGGTGAGCTGGGGGTGGGGGGGTAAGAATAATAACAGAATGAGACAGACATCATTGCCCTGTGTACATGTATGAATGCACAGATGGTGTGACTCTACTTTGTGTACAACCAGAGAAAGAATAGCTGTATTCCATTTGTGTTCAATGAATCAATAAGTAAATTTAAAAAAAAGGAAATATATACCCTTAAATGCTGTTTTTAAAAAATTTTTGTATGGAAAAAAATCACAGAATTCTTTTTCAACTAAAGAATTTTAAACGAGTGAAAATAAATATAAAATATGAAAAACAAAATACAATAACTGAAATTCAAGGTCTAGTTTCTGGAGAGGGAGGAGAACCAGAGATAAGTTCATGATAAGGAAATCTCAAGAGTAGTTTTTGATCAGAAACGTTGTGTGTGTCTTTGTATATGGTTCCCTTAATGTTTGGTTTAGTGGTTTTGCCTTTTTTTTTTTTTTCTTTTAACTTCAGAAGGTGACTGCTTATTTTCTTCTAAAGATTCTATGTATTTCTTTTTGGTGGCGCTGGGGATTGATCCTAGGGCCTCAAACATGTTAGGCAAGTGCTCTACCACTGAGCCACATTCCCAGCCCAGATTAAATGTATTTCATATTTAGATTATTCTTGGGCTGGGGATATAGTTCAGCTGGTAGAGTGCTTGCCTCACGAGCACAAGGTCCTGGGTTCAATCCCCAGCACCACAAACAAAACAAACCAATAGATTATTCCTTCCCCACTACACTTTCCATCCAACTACCCTCTACTGACTACAGTGTAAATGACTTTCATGAGTGTGTGCGTTTTACTCTCAGAAAAATATTTTTTAATTTGTTTTTTTCAAACAGTCTTTTAAAATTTTGTTCTTTTTAGTTATACATGACAGTAGAATGTATTTTGGCATATCATACATACATGGAGTATAATTTCCCATTCTTGTGGATGTACATGATGTGGAGTTGCCCTGGTCATGTATTCATATATGAACATAGGAAAGTCATGTCTGATTCATTCTACTGTCTTTCCTATAACTTCCTTCCTTCCCCCCATAACTCCCTGTCCAAACCCAGGGAACCTTCACTCCTTCTTCCCCACTCCTATTGTGAGTCAGTAACTATATATGGAAGAGAGCATTCGACCTTTGTTTTTTTGGGATTGGCTTATTTTACTTAGTGTAATTGTCTCCAGTTCCATCCATTTACTGGCAAATGCCATAATTTCTTTCTTCTTTGTCATTGAGTAATATTCCATTGTGTATATGTACCACTCTCATCAATTTTTATTGATTCCAAGATTCTAGCTCACTTTGTCGTATTATTTCCACAGATGACCTCCTTTTTCCTGTTATTATACAATTTATATACTTGAGAACTATCTGTTCCTTTATAATCTGAACGAAATCACGCCTTTACAAGGGTACTTAAAAAAAAAAAACAACTAATTTCTTCTTTGCTATTGGCTTTCTCATACAAAAACCTTGTAAGGAGGTTTTGAGGTTTTTTTTGGTGGTGGAGGGGGCGTAACCAGGGATTGACCTCAGGGGTACTTGACCACTGGGCCATATCTCCAGCCCTGTTTTGTATTTTGTTTAGAGACAGGGTCTCACTGAGTTGCTTAGTGCCTCACTTTTGCTGAGGCTGGCTTTGAACTCGAGATCCTCCTATCTCAGCCTCCTGAGTTCCTGGGATTACAGGTGTGTGTCACTGCATCTTGCTCCCAAGAAGGTTTTTATGGAAGTTTATATTGATTAAGGAATTAGTTCATTTTCTTAAGTCTGAATTAAAATAAATTTAAAGACATCTCTGTAGAATATCACTTCAGAAATCACTTTATTAGGCACATAACACATGATCTTGCTCATGTGGAATCTAAAAAAGTTAACCTCACAGAAATAGAGAATAGAATGGTGGTTACCAGAGGCTGGGGTGGTTTGTGGGGCAGGGATGTGTAGTTTGGATGTTGGTCAAAGCATGCAGACAGGAAGAATAGGTGCAGGAACTTTATTGCAGGCATGGTCACCTCAGTTAAGAATGAAATATTGTATTCTTGAAAAATACCATGAGAGTAAATGTTGAATTCTTACACAAAAATGATACCTGTGTGTAATAGATGTTAAATAGATGGAACCATTCCATAGTGTACATACTTTAAAACGCCATGTTGTATGCAATTGTATACTGTTGCATGTTGTATACTGATTTTATCTGTATAATTTTATTGAGTTAATTTGGAAGAAGTAGAAAGAATTTTCCAAAAGAATTTGGAAGAAATGAAAAAAACAGTGATCTTTCTTGATATTTTGTGATAAATGATCAGTTTTTTCTTTTATGGTTCTTGTTTTGGTGTTATGGTTAGAAAACCGCTTCTTACCTTGAGCTTAGGTTAAGAACTGGGTCGGTGTTCCAAATATATTTTGTTCATTTTGAATTAATTGAATTACTTGTATGAAATTAAACAATATTTGTTTCAGGAAACTCATTATCTGCCATATTAGAGGGAGAAGCGCGGTTAACATTCTTGAATAGAGGTGAAGATTATGTGATGACAATGCCATATGCTCATTGTAAAGGTACATGTTTTTCTACTGAAGTTAGATATTTCTTAAACCTTCTTTGTAAGTAAATATATATGATCACATTTGTTGTTTTGCGATTGATACAGTCAAACCTCTTTGTTTGAAAGCATCCTTGGTTCACAAATACTTAAGATTATTCTTATATGTAGAATGTTTCTGTTGTGACTTAAATTCACACACAATGTACTTTTGTGATACATACATCAGTTGGAAGAGACTGGTTTATGATAATGGAATGATTTTGCACTTGCATTATGTACAGATTTTGAAATTTGATAAAGCTTCCTATTATTTCAAAATTCTTAGTGATTTTCAGTGATCTTCTTGCATCACCACCCTTGTTTAAAATTCATTTTGCTAATTTTACCTGGGCCCAGTGGCACACACCTGTAATCTTAGTGGCTCGGGAGGCTGAGGCAGGAGGATCAAGAGTTCAAAATCAGCCTCAGCAAAAGTGAGGTGCTAAGCAATTCAGTAAGACCCTGTCTTTAAATAAAATACAAAATAGGGCTGGGGATGTGGCTCAGTGGTCAAGTGCCCCTGTGGTCAATCCCTGGTAGCAAAAAAAAAAAAAAAAAAGGGTAATTTTGCTATTTTAAAAGTACCTAGTCCTTTAAAATGTTTTTTTCATCCCATTTGGTGTTTCTTAAAAGTTAATGTATTATACTTCCTCTTCCCCATTATTTGACTGCAGATTAGGATATTAAATAATAACTATCATCTACAACAGGCTAAGTACCCAATTAATTGTTGTATGTTACTTCACATTTATAAACTCATTTAATCATTTCAGCAGCCCAATAAAGTAGAAATATTATCATACCTGCTTTATAAATAAGGAAAATGAGGTGCAAAGAGGTCAATTTCTCTGTGATTATATAGGTAAAAGTGGCAAAGTCAAAATCTGAACCCCAGGCAATCTATCTTTTCAGTCTTAACTTCTTACTACATTGTATCAGCTTAAACATTCAGCGTGGACATTGTCTGTACCATCCCTTCCAAAAAAAAAAAAAAAAAA
>JAJEJO010000414.1:914371-931805 GCA_020662805.1 Glaucomys volans
TTTTTTTTTTTTTTTTTTTTTGGTGGTGGGGAGGGTGTAAGGGAAGAATGGAGGAAGGATGGATTAGGTGGAGGGAAATGAGGGGTGAAGAGGGGGTGGGGGGAAGGAGAGATAATGAAATGAGACAAACATCATTACCCTATGTACATGTGTGATTACACCAACACATTTCTTTTTTTTTTTTTGAACCAGGGATTGAACTCAGGGACACTCGACCACTGAGCCACATCCCCAGCTCTATTTTGTATTTTTATTTAGAGACAGGGTCTCACTGAGTTGCTTAGGGCCTCGCTAAGTTGCTGAGGTTGGCTTTGAACTCACGATCCTCCTGCCTCAGCCTCCCGAGTCGCTTGGATTACAGGCGTGCGCCACCACGCCCGGCACCAACACATTTCTTTAAACTAACTCTTTTGTTAATTATCCTTCATTTCAGGAACTTATTCACAAAACCATAGAAATTCTTACTGTGACCTCATTTCACAGATGAGAAACCCAGATGGGTTAAGAATCAAGGTCAACACAGCTAGTATAAACGTGGCCAACTTGTAGTCTCAGGCTTAAATAATTCTTAGAGCTTTAAGGGTTTTTTTGTTGTTGTTCAGGAGACTGAACCTGGGGGATCCTTTACCACTGAGCTTCATCTCCAGTCCTTTTTATTTTTCAGACAGGGTCTCTTTAAGTTGCTGAGGCTATCTTTGAACTTGCAAATCCTCCTTTCTCAGCCTCTCAAGGCATTGGAATTACAGGTGTACACTACTGTGCTAGGCCCATGTACAGTTCTTAAACATGAAGTGAAATATCTGTGAAAGTGAAATAAGAATAAAGTTTGTTCTGTAGAATATAAACATAATAGCTTTAACCACATTATGTACAGAATCCACATCTAGAACTCTGCCTACTCTCTAAAACATATTGGTAATCCCAAAATCAATACTCCCATTGTTTTTGTGGTTATTTGTAGACATTCATGGGGTAGCAAAATTTGTTCTACAGAACAAACTTTATGTCTATATTGTACATATTTGTTAAGCAGGACAGAATGCCCTTGAATTATAAATTACTCCTAAAAGGAGACTACATTATAAAATGCTGCTTATTATAGGTCAGTATCTTTCTCCAATCTTTTATCAATTTTTTTCTTTAGGTATTCTTTATGGTACAATGACCCTGGAGCTTGGTGGAACAGTTAATATTACATGTCAAAAGACGGGATACAGTGCAATACTTGAATTTAAACTAAAGGTTAGTAGATAATGATAGGCAATATTACCTAATTAAAGGGAAGCTGTGCTATGAATATTGAACAAAGGAAAACATTTTAGTTCCTAATGAAGGGCTAAATATAAAAACACAGTTCAGGTTAAAGAAGTGCATCTGAGGGATGAAGACAAGGCTAGTTGAATATTTTGAGATAGCCTAAAACACCAGATCCACATTAACATAAATCCATCATTTTTGTCTTTAATTTTAATTAATAAAACTTGGTATTATATAGGAGACAAGACTTAAATGATTGGATAGAAATTTCTCTGTAAAACATGGCTTTACCATCAGCTTACATTCTAGCTGTACACATTAAGACAGAGTAGTATTAGTCACTATTTTGCACAAAAAATTACCCTAAACTCACAGCTTAAAAACAATCATGTTCTGAACCTCATGGGGTCATTGGGTCATGAATTTGTACAGGGCATATTATAGATCACTTATCTCTGTTACCTAATGTCTGGAGTCCCAGGAAAACTCAATAGTTGGGAACTGGAATTAAAGACTTATCACTTCTGTGTCTGATGCCTGGACTGGTATGACTGATGGACCAGAACTGTTAATCCAAACACCTATGTACATGGTCTTTCCATATTACTTGGCTTCTTCACAGCATAATAGCTTTAAAATAGTCAGACTTCCTACTTGGCAGTTTAGGGTTTCCAAGTTGCTAGTGTTCCAGTGAGCAAGGCAGAAACTGCATTTCCCTTCCATGGCCTGGCCTCAGAAGCCAAATTACACTGCTAACACCATCTTCTGTTGAAGAGTTATAAGACTGCCTAAATTCAGGGGGAAGGGATGTTGACCCTGATTCTTAATGGGAGGTGGCAAGGTCTCACTGAGGGAAGGGCTTGTGGGCTAGAGGGGAGACTAATAGATAGCATTGAGATCTTTGAAAAATTTGATCTGTCTCAGAATGAAAGGGAAATTTAAGACCTTTCATAGTGTCAGTTGTAGGACAGTACTTTATATTCAGATAAAAACATTTCTGTGAACTATAATAGTATTTATTGCTAAATTATTGCTTTGTTGATCAGCAACTCTGCTGTAATAAAAAGGAGCTCTGAAGTATTATTTGATGCAATGCCTTTTGACTTTGTACCCTAGCAAATTTTTGCTTTTGTGTGATCTTCATGTATGCAAATTATGAGAGAAGTCCTAAGCAATTAATCACATCTTTAAGTGCTGGAGCATCAAGATTTGTCTCTGAGGAAAGATATTAGCAAGACAATATAGTTCCAAAATAAGTATCTTCTAATTTTTTTATTTATGGAGGAATTTTTTGGTTATGTATTTTATGTTTTGTTTTGAAAAAAGGGTTATTTCTTTCAATAGGTCATTAAATCTCTTTGGTTTACTGAGCTGCTACTGCTTAATGTATCACCACTTGAATAGGGCAGAGTCTTGAGAGTTAGGGAGAACATAGCACTGGAGAGAACACAGGGTGTGAGTCAGAGAGAACACAGAATGTGATGTCAGTGTGATCTTTCTTTATGTATGTGGATTTCATATAGTTTGTTTTTACCCATGTTCTCCACAGGAACAATTCAAATTCTATTAAAAATTTGTACCTAAAATTTGAGTCAGGATTTTACTATTTTTATTTTCAGTAGCATATAACTATATATAATTACTTTTTGTTCTTTCATTGTATTTAAATATGTTAAAATTAAAATGTTCAACATTTTGTCTTTTAAAAGCCATTTCTAGGGAGTAGTGATTCTGTTAATCTAATATCAGGGAAACTTAAATTGGGAAAAGAAGTCCTAGCTACTTTGGAAGGCCATTGGGTAAGTATTTTTATCTATCAGCCTTAAAAAAGCAGTTCTATTCCATGTAAAAAATTAATAATAATATTTTAAAATTAAAAGTTTTGGCTTAAAAAGCAGATATTTTGGTATGGCTCTGTTATCAATGATATTTAGTTTATGTAATAGTTGATCTTTCCAAATGTTTAAATTAGCAGAAGTAGCTAACACTTATATATCACTTACTATGTGTTGCATTAAAGAATGTAACTCAGAGCTGGGTGCAGTGGTGCACACCTGTAATTCAGTGGCTTGGGAAGCTAAGGCAGGAGGATGGCAGTTCAAAGCCAGCCTCAGCAACAGGGAGGCTCTAAGCAACTCGGTGAAACCCTGTCTCTAAATAAAATACCAAAAAAAAAGGGCTGGGGATGTGGCTCAGTGGTTGAGTGCCCCTGAGTTCAATCCCAGGTTAAAAGAAAAAAAAGGAATGTAACTTCAGAATAGCTCATTTAATATAGCCAATATGTGAGTATATAGATACCCATTTTATTGTTTGTTATTGTTTCCATTTTATAGAGGCAGCAACCATGGTACAGAGCATTTAAATAGTGAAATTAAGTGGTGCAGTGAGAATTCCCACCCAAGATCTGGCTGCAGCCCTGTGATTTTACACATAACACTTTACTACCTCTCACCTGGAAGAAAGAGGCATAGTTCCAGTTAAAGTTGTATTTCTTTGAGAGGAATATGAAAAGAATACAGTAGTATATGAAAGTAATGGCTTTGATTTACTTCTCTTTCAACACAGATTCGTATTTGTGTGGTTTTGTTAAGAGGAGACTAAGTGAATAAAAAGGATCATGATATTGCTTAGGTGCACTTTCACTGTGAACACTAGAATATGCTGTTTTCTGTATTAGAATTTAAGAAACACCTATATTTAGGAACACAGCCAACTGGCCACATTTGTTCTGCAAAGATTTTTAATTGACTTCTGAGTGCCATTTGGAAATATGTAAAACAGTTGTTTTTAAAAGTAAAATTTCTAAGATTATGTTCATATTTTTAATGCTAAAAAGGTGAGTCCATGGATAGACAACAGCGTTTCATTATAGCTGCAACAAATACCATGCTCTTCTTACAGTTTGGAAATGACGTTGAGTCTTTGCATATAAGGCTTAAGATTTGTTTGTTAAGTAGAACTTGTAAAATCTCATGAACTTTCTATGTATTTAATCACATTTTAAAATATTGATTAGTGTTACATATTTGATATTAATATTTTTATAAAAATGAAAATTTTAGAACTTTTGGAAAAGCTATATTTGTTTAGGATTCGATAACAGGAAGAAAGTATTATTACATTACTTTGTTCACTTCCTGTTCTGGTGACAAAATACCTAAGAATAACAAAAGGAGAAAGGATTTATTTTGGCTCATAGTTTTAGAGATGTCAGTTCACGGTCACTTGGCTCCACTGCTTCTGGGCCTATGGAATGACAGAATATCACAGAAGAGGGGGTGTGGCTCACCTCATGGCAGATAGAAGCAAGAAAATACAATGAGAAAGGGACTAAGGACAAAATATACCCTTCAAAGGCACACCCCTGTGACCTACTTGCTCCAACTAGACCCCACCTCCTAAAGTTTCAATTACCTCCAGTAGTGCCACTAGCTAAGGACTAAGCCTTTAACACATGAATGTTTGGAGGACATTCCAGATCCAAACTATAACATTCTGCTACTGGCCCCCAAAGGTTTATGTCTATCTCATAATGCAAAATGCATACTCCATCTCTGAGAGTTCCCATAGTCTTAACAGGTTCAGCATTGTTCACAAGTCCAAGTCCAAAGTTTACAGAGATTCAAGGCAAACTCTTAGATGTGAGCCCCTGTAACAATAAGAAACAAACTTTATACAGTGTCAGAGTAAACATTCCTATCCAAAAGGGAGGAATGGGGCATAGAGAGATAGCAGATCTAACATTAAATCTTACAGCTACAAGTTCAGCATCTAAGACACACAGTGGCACGATGTGAACTTCAAAGGGCATGTGCAGTCCTACCCTAAGGACTTTGGCCCTCAGTTTCTTTTTAATGGCAGGAATTTCTTCAGCAACCATCCTTCCTTGGCCTCAGCTTTACTTGTGCTTCTTTTCTGGCCCACTAAAAGTTTTCCAAATCTCTCCCCTCAGCTTTTTGCTCCCAGGTCTCACTGTTAATCTGGCTAAAATCCAGCAATACCCATCTACTGTCTGAATGCTATACTACCTTGAAATTTTCTAGATTAATGAGTTAATCAACTTTAACAGTCGTAATAATAACCCCACTTCTCAATAACAGCTTTCTGTGTTGGTCAGCTTTCCATCTTGTGACAAAATACCTGAGAAAAACAACTTAAAAGGAGGAAAGATTTTATTTGGCTCATGGTTTCAGAGATTTCAACCCATGGTTGCTTGACTCTGTTGTTTCCAGGCCTGCGGTGAAGTAGAACGTCCTGGAAGAGAGGACATGGTAGAGCAAAAATGCTTACCTAGCAGCCAAAAGCAAGGAAGGAGAGTAAAGAGGGTCGAAGGAAAAATACACCCTTCACAGGCACATTCGCTATAACCTACTTCTATCAAGTAGGCCTGGCCTCCTAAATTTCCCACCACCTCCCAAAAGAACCAACAGTTGGGCACCAAGCCTTCAACACATGAACCTTTGGAAGACATTCTAGAACCAAACTATAGATACCTAATTCCCTTCTAAATAAAAATTCTTTACATTAATGTTTAATTTCTTTAAATATAGGATAGCGAAGTTTTTATTAATGACAAAAAGACTGATAATTCTGAGGTTTTCTGGAATCCAACACCTGACATTAAGCAGTGGAGATTAATAAGGCACACTGTAAAATTTGAAGAGCAGGATGATTTTGAATCAGAAAAGTAAGTATACCATTTCTCAACTTTATGAAGATCATAGAGTATTTTTTAATCCCTTAATAGTGTGGTCACTATTCACCCTGTCTGCTGTCATATTTTATTTCAACAAAATCGTTTTTGTTATTTGGTATGTGTGAATGTGTACAATACAAATGATCTTGTTTCTCTACAGCTCAAAAATAAAGCTTCTTATTGTTTCCTTTCTCATCTGCTTCAGTACCTTAAAATTTTTTCATTTGCATAAAATTATAGAACCCATTAGTGATTCTTAGTTCCTACTTGGCAGTTTTCTAACCTATCTAAGGCAGGTAGAACTCTTACAAGTGGTACAGATTCTATTTTCTTCTGTTCTCTGAAACAGAAGAACAATGCCACTAGGTATTCTGCCTTTCAAAGGAGGGCTAAAAATTAGTGTTATAGTTTTATGTTTTTAAGTCATGAAATTCCTGCAACAACACTTAACACTCTTGAATCAAAAATTGTAATGCACTTTATATTTCTTTGTGTTAGAAGAGGACTAGTGTGTGCAAGAGACTTTGCCGAGTACCTTATGCACATTAGTCCTTACTACATGTTGTACATGCTTATGATTTTCTTTCATAGATATTCATGTCTATATGTACTTTCCCTTCTACACTCAAAATTGAGGTTGTAAAAAGCAAAAAAAATATATATACACGTTCTTAAAAATTCCATGTCAGCTACAACAACATGTTGTTCTCCATCTAAGGCTGTTTTGCCAAGACATATAATAGTTTTTGAGGTATGAATATAATTCAGCTTATGTTGTTAGTCAAGAAACAAAACTAGGACAGGAATGGAAACTAAGTTCACCAACTGAGAAACAGCAGATGTAGGATTCACTTCAAGTCAGAGAGATTCCAAAGGCTTTGCTCTTTTAGCTTCAATATGTTGCCTTCTAACATGGATGAGATAGAGATGTTACACATTCACTTAACTAAAGAAAAAACTAAATTTTAATAGGGAAAGTTATTTTCATCTAAGTCTTTTTTCTTTAATCAGTGGTTCTCAACAATGGCAGCACATAAAAATAATCTAGGTAGTGTAAAAATATACTAATACTTTGGCCCACTCCTTAGAGATTCTAAGTTTTCTGATAAGTAATGCATCTAGGGTTGAGAAGCAGTGCACTACACCACTGTTATCTTCATGAAGCTGTGAATTCTATATAGAATGTATAAGAGTCATCTGGGGACCACTTTAAAAATACAGATTCTTTTGATCCCTACATTCACTACATTTCTATTGTCTTCATTGATAACGTTAACTACCATATGCTTGTTACCATATGTGTATATGTAATAAGTTTAATAAACTTCTTCAACCCCCCTCCCCCACCAAATTAGGTTCTCTACTTAGGGCATTAGATTTTATATCTTGACTTATTCTTAAGCATATGAGTGTAAGTTTTGTTATAGTTGGAACCCATGAGCATTATTTTTTCTCAACAGGATTCAAACCTGTTCTGTATCTATTTGGCTTTTGTTGCCTTTTTAAAATATCATTTTGCACCTGTACTAGGCTCTGGCAGCGAGTAACTCGAGCCATAAATGCCAAAGACCAAACAGAAGCTACACAAGAGAAGTATGTTTTGGAAGAAGCTCAAAGACAATCTGCCAGAGATCGGAAAACAAAAAATGAAGAATGGACTTGCAAGTTATTTGAACTTGATCCACTCACAGGAGAATGGCATTACAAATTTGCAGAGTGAGTATTTTGAAAAGAGTATTTCAAATAATGTATTAGCATAATTTGTTGCCTTTAATTCTAGGTTATTTATGATAGCATTAGCATGAGTTTTTAAACTTGATATTCCATTCATTTACATACTCAAGTCAATGATAGTTATCCTACAAAATAAGTCAAAATTTAGAAAGAAGATTAGAAATGGGCAAATCTTAATATTAGAACTATATTTATAATTAATGAAAATCTAATCATAGAATAGAAACTTCCTTAAGTTCTTTGGTAATTAAATGTTTTTTACATTCATCTAGTACCCGACCATGGGACCCACTTAATGATATGATACAATTTGAAAAAGATGGTGTTATCCAGACCAAAGTGAAACATCGCACTCCAATGGTATGTAATAAAGTTATGAGGCCTATCTGCTATCCATTATAAATTTGTATAACTTTAAATTTTGAAACAAAATTCAGAGTGTGAGATAATGCAAAAAAGTTCAGGGGTGAAATGATTGGACTGTGAGATCATCTCTTAACCTAATTAGTGCATTAGTCCACTTGAATGGATTAACTGGGTGGTTAACTGTAGGCAGGTGGGGTGTGGCTGGAGGAGGTCCTTTGCTGGGGTTTGCCTATGAGGTATGTATTTTGTCCCTGATGAGTGGAATTCCTCTGCTTCCTGTTTGCTTTCCTCCTCTATACCCTTCCACCTTGATGTTCTGTCTCACCTTGGGCCAAGAGCAATGGAGTTGGCCATCTGTGGACTGAAACTATGAGTACCAAAGAAACTCTTCCTCCTCTAAAGTTGTTCTTGTCAGATCTTTTGATCACAGTGACAAAAAAGCTGACTAAAACATGGGGTAAACAAAATGTCAGAGTAGGCAGCTTCAAGCTCTTGTCATCCGAAAGAACAATCAAAAAAGAAGCAAAAGCTGGGCACGGTGGCGCATGCCTGTAATCCCAGCACTTGGGAGGCTGAGGCAGGAGGATCGCCAGTTCAAAGCCAGCCTCAGCAACTTAGCAAGGCCCTAAGCAACTCAGTGAGACCCTGTCTCTAAATATAATACAAAATAGGGCTGGGGATGTGGCTCAGTGGTGGAGAGCCCTGGGTTCAATCCCCAGTACCAAAAAAAAAAAAGAAAAGAAAAGAAAACAACAACAATAACAAAACAAGCGAAAAAAATCTGAACAAAATGTACCAGAACCTTGGAAAAGTCAGAGGATTACAGCAGCTAAGGGAATGCTCAATCAAGAAAAGGGTAACTTCAAAGCAGTAGGAAAACTTTATAGTATTATACTTGCCCTTGTCCCACCCCTTCCTTGGTGCAGCAGCAGTCTTGTAGGGTCCGTGTACTCCCCGTGTGAGTCCCTGGTTCCAAAGGGAGTACAGCAGACCATAAAAATAAATTGTGAAGATGTATTTTAATCTCTCAAGGTACTTTCTAAAGAACCCATGTAGGGCATTCATCTCTATCAACACAGAGAGATTATGCAAAGGTAGCAATCATTCTACAGCTGAAAAGCACAATAAGAAAGGAAAAATTTACTACAGGAATTCAGCAACTGATTTGAGCAGGCACAAGACAGAATCTGCAAACTTAGAAATAAAACAATTGAAATTATCACATCTGAGGAGTAGAAAGAAAATGAGTGAAGAAAAGTGAACAGAGCCCAAGGGACCTGTGGAGCACGATCAGATGGGTCATCATGTGCACTATAGGAGTCCACAAGAAGAAGAGAGAGAATGGGATGAAGAATATTTGAGGAAAGAAGGCCCCCAAATTCCCAAATTTGATGAAATATGTCATTCTATAAATCCAAGGAGCTCAACAGTTTCTAAAGAGGACAAACAAATCTATACACAAACCAACAGGTCAAAAAAAAAAAAAACCTTGGAAAGCAATAAAAGAAAAGCAACTTGTCATACACAGTTATTAACAGATGATATGATACACACACACACACACACACACACACACACATCACACACACATCACACACACCCCACAGGAAAACAACTAGAGCTAATGAACAAACTGAGCAAATTTGCAGGCATAAGATCAATACACAAATATCAGTTGTGGTTCTATACACCAGCAGTGAAGAATCCCAGAAGGAAATTAGAAAGCAAATCAATTTATAATAGAATTTAAAGAGTGAAATCCTAGGCATAAATGTACAGTGAAATAGTAAAACATTGCTAAAAGCAAAGAATAAATGGAAAGTTACCCTGTTTTCTAAGGTAGGAAAAGTTTATGTTGTTGAGATAACAACATTGCCTAAAGCACTCTACAGTGTCTACAAAATCCCTATCAGTATTTCAATAGCCTTTTTTTGCAGAAGTGGAAAAATTAATCTCAAATTCATATGTAATTGCAAGGGACCCTCAGTAGCCAAAACCATCTTGATAAAGAAGAGCAAAGTTGGAGGACTCACACTTTACGGATGCCAAAATTGACTGCAAACCTATAGTAGTCCAAACAGTGGTAATGATTCCCTACTTCCTGGTTGCCATGTCTTGAACTGCTCTTCTCTGCCATACCGTTCTACAATGATGTTCTGCCTCACCCAGGGCCCAGAGCTTTGGAATTGGCCAACCATGGACTGAATCCCTGAAACCTTCTGGATTCTGGCAAGTCCAACACTGAGGAGGTTGCATCTGGCAAAGTCTTTCCTATTACATCATTCCATGGCAGAAGGCAGAAGAGCAAGCAAGGGAGAGGGAGGACTTCCACCTGCATCTCTACAACTGTCCTCCCAAGGTGTTGGTGGGGCTTTTTCACTTGTCATTTTCTCCTACTACTGCCACTTTACACAAGCCAGTAGACACTATTGACATAGAATACTGCATGCTTATTAATAGCTGTAGTATATTAGCCATGGATTCACCATTGCCCTTTGGAGGCTTATTCCCTGGAAGATGTATTCCCCAAACCTTAACTTTATCTTCTGTATTTGAGTGTGTTTAAACTAAACTCCATGTTTAAATGCTCTATGAGTCAAAGAAGGAAAAAAAAAAACAGTGGTACTCATGTAAGTATAGGCATGGCATATTGGCCAATGGGATAGAATCGAGGGTATAAAAGTACACCCATAAAATTGATTTTTTACAATGGTTCTCCTCCACTTCAACCAATAGTGTTGGGACAACTAGATTTTTACATGTAATAGTATGAGGTTGAACTACCTAACTCACACCTTATATAAAATGACTTACAATGGATTTACACCTAAAATGAAAGCTAAAACCATAAACCAAGGGTAAATCTTCATGATCAGGTATTTGCTAGTGGATTCTTGGATATGATACTAAAAGCATAAATAACACTAACAACAAAAAGAAATTAGGGGCTTGGATATAGCTCAGTGGTAGCATGCTTACCAATATGCCCTGGGTTTGCTGTCCAGTACCACAACAAAACAAAAGCAAGAGAGGGCAAGAAAGGAGAATAGAAGGAAAGAAAAAGAAGAAGGGAAAAAAATTGAATTTCATCAAAGTTTAGATTTTTGAACATCAAAGGGTGTTGTGAAGAAAGTAAAGAGAGAACCTACAGAATGAGAGAATATAGTTGCTAATGATTTATATGACAAGGATTTAATAGTCAGAATATAGATAGAACTCCTAACTTAAAAAGAATAAATGATCTAATTTAAAAATGGGAAAAGAACTATCAGACATTTCTCCAAAGAAGGTGTATAGCCAACAAACATGTGAAAAGATGTTTAATATCATTAATTGTATAGGAAATGCAAATCAAAACCACAATTGGGTACTACTTCACACTTACTAGAAACATAACAAAAAATGGAAAGTTTGTTGTGATGAGTATGTGGAGAAGTTAGAACCCTTTTACATTGCTGGTGGAAATGTAAAATGTTGCAGCCACTGTGGAAAACAGTTTAACAGTTCCTCAAAGGCTAAACATGAATTGTCACATAACAACAATTCTACTCCAAAAGAATTAAAAACAGGGACTCTAAATAGTTGGACAACAGTGTTCATTGAAGGATTATGCACAATAGCCAAAATGTAGAAACAATCCAAGTGTCCATCAACAAATAAATGTATAAACAAACTGTGCTATTACCTTTTTTTTTTTACCCCTTCTTTTTTTTTTCTTTTTATTTAATTTTTTGATTCATTGAACACAAATGGAGTACAGCAATTGTTTTTCTGGTTGTACACAAAGTAGAGTCACCCCATTTGTGCACTATTACCTTATAATGGAATACTATTCAGACTTATGAAATAAGTTCTGCTACACGCGTGCTACAACATGGATAAACCTTGAAAGTCTTATGCTAAATGAAATAAGCCAAACTCACACAGACAAATATATTACTTTTGAGTAGGCAAATCCATGGAGACAGAAAGTAGATTAGAAGTTACCAGCAACAGGAATAAGGAAATGAGGTTATTGTTTAATTTTTAGAGTCTCAAGGATGACAAAATTTTTTGGAAATAGTGATGGTTGTATGATACTGTGAAATAATGCCAATGAATTGTACACAGTTATTAAAAATGGCAAAATTTATCCTGTATATGCTATCACAGTGAATTCAGCAAAGTAGCAGGATACAAAATCAACACCAATAAATTAGTTGTGTTCTTATGTGCCAATGGTGAATTTGCTGAAAAAGAAATTTGGAAAACTGTCCCCTTCACAATGACCTCACAAACAAAAACAACGTTATTGTTTTGGAACAATCTTTTGTTTGGAATCAATCTAACAAAAGTTGTGAAGAACTTCTACAATGAAAACTATAGAACACTAAATAAAAATTGATAAAAACCTTAGAAGATGGAAAGACTTCCCATGGATAGGCAGAATTAATATTGTCAAAATGGCCATACTACCAAAAGCGCTGTACAGATTTAATGTAATTCCTATTAAAATTCCAATGACATTCTTCATAGAAATAGAAAAAGAAGTCATGAAATGCATTTGGAAAAATAAGAGGCCCAGAATAGCCAAAGCAATCGTCAGTGAGGAAAGTGAAGCTTGAGGCATCACAATACCAGACCTTAAATTACACAATAGAGCTATAGTAACAAAAACAGCATGATTTTGGTATAAACAGGCATGATGATCAGTTGAATAGAAGACACAGAGAAAAATCCAAATAAAATTACCTCATACTAGACAAAGGTGCCAAAAACATACATTGGAGAAAAGATAGCCTCTCCAACAATGGGTGCTATGAAAATTCTGCTACAAAATTCATTCTGCTACAAAATTCTTATGTAGCAGAATGAAGCTGAACCAGTCTTTACTCTGCACAAACTCAAAGTGGATCAAAGACCTAGAATTAGACCAGAAACCTTGTACCTGCTAGAAGAAAATATAGGCCCAATACTCCAACATATCAGCTCAGGATCTGACTTCCTGAACAAGACTCCTAAAGCACAAGAAATAAAATCAAAATCAATAAGTAGGATGGCATCAAACTGAAAAACTTCACAGCAAAGGAAATAAATCAAGAGTGTGAAGAGAGAGGGCCTACAGAATGGGAGAAAATGTTTGCCATCTGCACCTCAGATAGAGCATTAATCTCCAGTATATACAAAGAACTCAAAAAACTTAACACCAAAAAAAAATAATAACCCAAACAACAAATGAGCAAAGGAACTAAACAGACATTTCTCAAAAGAAGAAATATGAATAGTCAATAGATATGTAAAAAAGTGTTCAACATCTCTGACAATCAGAGAAATACAAATTAAAACTACACTGAGATTTCATCTCACTCCAGTCAGAATGGCAATTATCAAGAATACATAACAATAAATGCTAGTGAGGATTTTGGGAAAAGGGTACATGTATACATTGCTGGTGGAACTGCAAATTATAGCAATCACTCTGGAACGCAATATGGAGACACCTCAGAAACTTGGAATGGATTTATCCCTTGACCCAGTTATCCCACTCCTGTGTATGTATCCAAAGGATTTAAAATCAGCATACAATGATGCTTTATACCAGCTCAATTGAAAATAGCTAAGGTGGAGCCAACCTAGGTACTCTTCAACAGATGAATGGATAAAGAAAATGTGGTATATGTGCACAATGGAGTATTACTCAGCCATAAAGAAGAATGACCTTAAGACATTTACTGGTAAATGGAGGATCTGAAGTAACTGTCATTTTTTTTTCATTTGGTGGTGCTGGCAATTGAATCCAGGGTCTTGTGCATGCTAGGTAAGTACTCTACCAATAGAGGTATATCCCAGCCTGTAAATGGAGGATCTAGAGACTATCGTGCTAAGTGAAATAAGCCAATCCCCAAAAAACCAAAGGTTTAATGTTTTCTCTGATTCATGGAAGCTATCCTATAATGGAGGGATAAGGGGAGAACAGAAGTCCAATAGACTAAGGGGAATGAAGGGGGGCAGGGATGGGAAAAGAAGAGAAAAGACAGTGGAATGAATCTGATATAACTTTCCTGTGTACAGATATGAATAGACTACAGTGAATCTCACCATTGTGTACGTCCACAAGAAATTAGTTAAAAAAAAAAAAACTATGGGTAAATGGCAGGAAGAACAATAGAGGGAAGGGAGCAACGGGGAGAGGAGGGAAAGGAAAGGTACTGGGGACTTCATTAGAATAAGATAATTCCATGCTTTTGTAATTATGTCAAAATGGATTCTGTCATGTATAAGTAAAAAGAACCAATTAAAAATACAAAAAGGATTAAAAATAAAAACTTTAAGATACAAAAATGACCAAACATGATAAGAGACACCTGAGACATCTGTATTTTCCTGCTAAAGATAGATTTTACTGATCACAATGAATCTTTATCCATCTCTAATTGTATTACTTTTTGTCATTCTGAATAAGCTTCTCACCAGTCTTTGTCAATCTCTAATTCAAACCTACTCTAGGAATATGAATTTGCATTCTGAATATTAGAAAAGGTTGTCTCTAGCATTTGAAATGGGAGTATAAGATGAATCCAGAACCCGCTTATTAGGTATTATAAAATTTTTATTTTAATTTTTAGTACAGTTATAAGATTTTGCAAAAATTATTCAATAAAATAAGGATAATTTTGTTAGAATGATGAACAAGTAAGAAGAGTGTTCAAAACTTTTGACCATTGGCTTCCTATATTTCTAAGCATAAACATTACCTTGCCTTTCTAATTCTAGTTTCCTCTGTTGCATTTAGGTTCTTAAATTTAGGACTGATGATCAGAATCATAAACCTATTAATATGATAAGAGTCTTAAGGGCTGTGGTTGTAGCTCAGTGGTAGAGTGCTTGCCTGCTTGTCTGTCATGCTTGAGGCCCTGGGTTTGATTTCCAGCACTGTAACAGAGGAAAAAAAGAAAAAGAAAGAGAGTCTAAAGTTTACTGGTCTAAGAAAAATTTTGTCCTGGTTGACAGTTTGATATACTATCAGATCTTTTATTCATGCACTAAATACTCCCATTAAGTTTCAATACACTCTGTAAAATATTAGTATCATTTCTATTATAAGATGCTTTCTTTTCTGTATGACCCAGATACTATTAAAAGTAAATAATCTAAATTTTATTAAAAATCCAACATTATCCATTCAAAATATTTCTAACATTGGGAACAAAATAAGTATGATTTTAAAATACTATGTTTTGATATTCTAGTGCAGATATTACCTGATCTGGTTATAGCAGTTGGGGAGATATAAATTCATTTTTCTTGATGTATGCTTAAAATATCTCTGAAAGGAAATTCAAACTAATTGTATATTTTTTAATGTTTGTACAAAATTGTTTCATGTTGAAAGCAAATAAGATAATTTGATTATATAAATGAGATACATTTGTTAAATTTTCTTTAGACTCTTTTTTCTGTCTTTATTTTTGAATATCATGCCCATGAAGAGTTTTAACAGTTGCTCAGCAGTGATCTTTACTTACAAATTACAGTGCAAACCTTCATAATGGCATAATTTTTTTTTCAGGTTAGTGTCCCTAAAATGAAACATAAGCCAACCAGACAACAGAAGAAAGTAACAAAAGGGTATTCCAGCCCAGAGCCTGATATTCAGGATTCATCTGGTAGTGAAGGTAAAAATATTTATTGCATACTATTCACTATGAGTGTCTAATCGTTAAAAAATACACTATTATACAATGTTGATATATGAAAATAGGTTTTCTAAATTAACTCAGGAAGATAATGTAAGAGTTTGGGTGGCTGCAGAGATAGGGTCTAAAAGCTATTCTAGATCATAGATAAGTTACAAGAAGAGGCCACAAGGCAAAGGCATGGGAAATGTAAAAAGGGAAGTCATATGAATAGAACCACACTAGAGTGGTAGCTTCTAAGTGTTGTTAGCCTCTTAAAAATTATTGATAGTTCCCTAAATTGAATTTAGAAAATATTTTTTGAGCTTTAAGCTCAATTCCATGGTTCAAAAAACTTTCTCATTCCCAGAGTAAGTGGTATTTGGAAGTCACAAGTAAAAACACAACTCTAAAAATTACAAACTGTGAGATTAAATAGTGTGACATTCTTGTCCAGTCAGACAATGTGTAAATTATATTCAACTACATTCAGATGTAATTAAGAAAGGATCAAGGTAATAACCTAGATATTATGGGAACGTTAAACTTTAAGTAATAGTCTCTAATGAGTTTACACTAAGCTGAGGAATCTATTTTTACCAACAGAGATAACACTAAGATAAATAACAATACATATCAGAAAATTGGATGGTGAGAGTGTCAAAAGGAGCTTAATTCAATTTGAGGGAAGGTTCTTCAAAGAATACTGATGAACTATTAGGATTTCTAATGAATAATAGCAAACTAGGCTTGGGACAGGGAATAGGAGCAACGTACTAAAGTACTAAGGGAATAAAATTTAAAAAGCTATATAAGCAAGAGTCTCATGGTACCTCTGTGCTAAATAAAAGGCAGTATTAGTTATAGTGTTTGTTATTCACAGTTTACAAGAAAAGAAACTGAGTCACAGGTTAACCTCTATATACCCATAAGTGGAGTATATGGAGATATTTTGACTTCTTTTTTTGTTTTTGGTACTGAGAATTGAACCCAGGGATGCTTTACCACCAAGCTACATCCCCAGTCCTTTTTTAAAATTTTGAGACAGGGTCTCCTTAAGTTGCTGAGGGCCTCACTAAATTGCTGAGGCTGGCTTTGAACTTTCAATGTTCCTGCCTCAGCCTCCAAAGTCATTGGTATTACAGTCATGCTCCACCACACTTGGCTATTTTGACTTCTTAATGGACTCTCTTATCTATATATCATATTACCTATAATGTGTCAACTGGCATTTATTGAATAAACACACTTTGCAAAAAACATGGGAAGTTCAGGTCTTATTTCCCTATTTGAAAAATGAGAAAGCTGAGACTTAGAGGTTAAGATCTATATAAAAGTGGAAAGGAAGGAATAAGTATGAGAAGGAATTTGAAATGACCAAATATAGCTTGCTGGTTGGCAACAGAAATGTGTAGAAGAGGTATCAAAACTGACTAAAGAAGTTAAAGTTTGGGTAACTAGGGCAAGGAAGATAACATTAACAATAAAAAATTGAAAAGGGGCTCAAAAAGCTGACTTCTTCAGATCTAGGCAAGGGGGTAAGGGACACAAGAGTAATACCTTCCAAAAATTAATACATATATTTAATGAAATATTTTTGTCAGTTTTAATGAGTTTAAAAATAAAACTGATGCTATCAAAATTTTAATTTGTGGTTACTTTAAATCTGAGTTTAAAAATAAAACTGATGCTATCAAAATTTTAATTTGTGGTTACTTTAAATCTG
>JAJEJO010000414.1:931815-945049 GCA_020662805.1 Glaucomys volans
TAAAACTGATGCTATCAAAATTTTAATTTGTGGTTACTTTAAATCTGGTTGTACTCTAATAAAATGATGTGCTTGAGACTTCAAAAATGCAGAATATTAGTTTTATTATGCTCACCTCTAGGCCACAAAAACTAATGCCTAGGAAAATTTTTATTACACCAGAATGATTAAGTTTAACTGTAGATTGTGCTTATGATTACAACTTCATTCTAAATGTCTTTTAGCTCAGTCTGTAAAACCAAGTACACGAAGAAAGAAAGGGATAGAACTGGGAGACATTCAAAGTTCCATCGAATCTATAAAACAAACACAGGAAGAAATTAAAAGGTAATACATGGACAGTGGTCATTTGAGTCCACGAAAGTACTCTGTTACATAGAAAATCATATGCAAACTTTATATTTTTATAACTTTGTTAAGCTAGAATAGAATCTTGGACTCTGTTACCTGGTGTCTGAAACCTGTGAAATTCCTCCAGCACTAAAATACTTGGTGACAGGGGGGTTTTTTTTTTTTTTTTTTTTTTTTTGCTTCTGTGAGGGTAAAATTGGAATCACTTCATTTTACTACTGTAGCAGATTAGAAATGTGCAGATGCAGTTGTTTCTGAGAAAGTTATCAAAAGCTTGCTTCTCTAGTCCTCTTTGTGCATGGCTAATATTTAATTGGAATGCACCACTTGTTAAAATACAGAAATACTTACATGGCAGTGGGTAAACAGTCATTGCCCTGAGATCTTTGAGTGTTCCTCTTGTAGTCCCAGACTCTTCCCCTATATACCATCACATGATCCTGCAAGGCTAAAATGCATTCACGCTCTATCAGTTTTTAAAATATTTAATATAAATTAGCTCATCTTGTGTTTATGTATTCAGAACTCTGTGCTAGATGCATGTTCTGGATGAAAAACATTTTCTCTGTGTTTGGAGATCTTATGGCTTACATTTAGTTAGCATTTTCATCTACAGCTCACCCTCTGCACTTATCCCATGCTCTGGTTCTGTGAAACTTCTCACATCTCCCAGAATGTACTGGGCTCTTTCATCTTTGGGCCTTTGCCTCCACTGAATCCGCTTCTGAGATTGCTTTTCTTCCCTGCTTGCCCATCAAGAAAATATCTTTTTATCCTTCAGAATTACATTCAAATGGCACCCTTTTTATGCCATTTATAATCACTTACTCTGCCCTGTAGAGTTAATAAATCCTTCAGCTTAGTTGTATAATAACTCCCTCTACATATTCATATGAGCACTACCTACATTCCAGAGTTGTGTGTGTGTGTCTACCAGATTGGACTATGAGCTCCTTTAGAGCAGGAAGCATATCTCACACATTTTGGGTATTAGCCCTTCTATAGAGTGTTAACATTTCCTAAGTTAATAATATTTATAAATTAATTAGCCTACTTGTTTGTTCTACCTCTTTTCATTCTTTATACTGGTAAAACACTTTGATAGCAGAAGTCCAAAAAAGAAATGGTGCTCCATTCATCAGGTCTTTTTATCTAGAAGCATTTAAGGTGGTACGAGGATATTGTGAACACATTTCAAGTCTAAATTAACATTTTATCTTGTTAGCATGTGAAAAGCCCATAAAGTGTTCTTCATTTGGGAAGTGTTATGAAGTCTGTTGTATATTTTTTCTTTGGGAATTTAGGAATTTCTTCTATCCCAACCCCTGTTTGCCTAAAGATAAAAAGAACCTTAGTGATGCAACCATTAGTAAAATTTTTGTTTTAAAATCACCACTGAAACAAAGAAGGTGATTAAGTTTCTATGGTTTAATGTATCATTAAGCAGGTTTAATGTATCATTAGGTGATATGTTTGGTACAGTGTGGAATTTAGATTTAGACAAAGCCTAATAAAGGCTTCACATAGCATCATCTGGTCCTTGTTCTATAGTAATTAATTTCTTTAGATCATGTAATTAAATGCTTTGTCACTGTATAATATCAAGTTTGAGTTTTGTGCTGACCTTTCTGAAAAATCATTATAAAATTTGTTGCTTCTTTTTACAGAAATATTATGGCTCTTCGAAATCATTTAGTTTTAAGCACACCTGCTGCGGATTTTCTGCAACAAAAAGACTACTTCATCATTTTCCTCCTGATTTTGCTTCAAGTCATAATAAACTTCATGTTTAAGTAGAAGTTCTCTACAGTTGAATCAGTGAACTAGAAAGATCAGATTTGGCCCAGGACAAGTGTTCAAGCTATTTTGGTCTTTAATTAAACATCACAATATTTCTGAAACAAAAAATCTAGGAGACAAATGTAGAGGCATCTGCCTTTCATATCTCTTATCCTTAACCTGAAACAAGAGCTATCCTGTTTGGTTATTATAGTGAACTATATGTTAAGTGCCAGGACATTTCTAGCTTTTGTGTGTGTCTACATGTGAGTACATTAAATCACATGTATACAGTTGTCTCCTATATACTGTTACCTGACAGTAGTCTTTGTGTTCCATAGTATGTTTTGAGATATAGTGTTAACATTGTTCATAACAAAAATGTTATCAAGCTTATAAATATATGTATAGTAATCTATTTTCTTCATAAAACAGGCACAAAATTTTATCAAGGAATTAGACTGGGGAATGATGGAATAAGACAAATAATTGAGTGCACTCTACTGTTAAAATTATTTCCAAAGTACCCAGTTCAGTTATCATCTTAGAAACAGCAAGAAAAAAGTATGAATGGACAAAATTAACGTATTGAAAAAGACAGGTGGCAGAACTTTTAATTTTACACAAGATTTTTTTAACCCCTAGAATTTAGTATTTGTAGATACAGGTATATATGTACTTATGTGTATATCAATATCAAAAACTGGTATACAGCTACTGTTAATTATACCATCTTGCACACTTACTGAAATTTGTTCAAATTTGTTCAAATTTGTTCAAATTTGATTGCTTTTCTTTTTTTTTTCTTAAATCAGCTGGTTCGTAACATAGGCCAAATACTAGAGATGTTTGTAGGGCTTATGAAATGCTGATAATTCATGTTTTTTCTTTATGAAAAACAGTCTAGCTTTCATTTAGACCATAGTGTGTTCAATGAAAGAATAGAAAAAAAAATTAATTTTAATTTTATTTCAAAAGCCAAAAAGAAATAAGGAAGGACTGTTGTGGTGGCCTTTAATGTGTGCATTAAAATTGGCTTCCTCAAAATGTGCAATAAGTTGAGCATCTAAGAATATCCCTTTCTAAAGTTTAATTCTTTATTACTACCCTCTCTGTTCTTAGTAACTTCATTCTGTGGCAAAACCATAGTTCATTAAGATTCCTCCTTGTTCAGACTCAGGCACATTTTTTCTTAAGTTTCTGTGCATATTTCTTCAATATTTTGATTTACATGTATTTTTACATCAATGTTTATAGTGCTCAAAAACAATTTTTGCAAAGGCAGTTAAGTTTAGGAATATGTTGTCCCTAAAATATGTCTTAGAATCCTAAAAGTATAGAATTTTAAATGGTTATTAAAATAAAAAAAAACTCTTCTGGTTACAAATAAGAAAAGATGGTGAGACACTAGTAAAATTAAAATTTTTGTTATGCCATGATAAAGTCAAGGGATGTTTGCTAAATTACAGAAATAAAAAATGATAAAATCTGCTTTTTTTCTAACCAATATAACTAAGTATCTGAAGTATCTAGGAGTTTCTGTGAGCTATTTCCCATTTAATATTGGTAAAACAATGTTGTAATCTGTATGTACTCATGAAAATATTTTTAAATTGATAGCAACGTAAATAAGATGTCCCTGTATCCAGCATTTTCATGATTATGATAATAAGTGGATTTTGGGGTTATATGTCATATTTGTTGATATCTTTTCTATTCATATTCTATTACCAATATGCTCAACTGCCTATTCATCAACATATAACATTTTGTAAATATTGTACAATTCAATTTTTTAAGGTTTAAATTAGTATTAATTTATATTATATATAATTTGATTGGCTGATCATGAAATCATTTTATCATTTAAATCTGAAAACTTAAAATTTTTGTTGGTGACCCTCCTTAGGGTTTTGGTCTTATCACTTGCATGTTATTTTCATTTGATCTAAACAGTGTTTTATTTGTATATCTTCTAAGATTGCAAAGGTAACTTTTATTTTTTTAATTTAGGGCAGTTATTGTGAGTTCAAACCCAAGGAGTTAAAAATTAAAGGACAGGGTTATTCATGACTGTTTCTTATGTACTAAAAGCATAGATCTAATCTAATGGTCTTGTTGTGCTTTTAGTTGTATGAGTTCCTTTCTATGAACTGAACACAAAACTCAGGAATTGGTGGCTTAATTTAGAGCAGTACTTATACTAGACTTAGTATGTGAATCCTTTAAAACCCATAATTAACTCTGTATTTAGCCATAACATGTAATTGACTTTGAATGTTCTTACTGAGATTACTCTTCCTTCACACATGAATTCATGTGATTTACAGTTTCCAATTGTCTGAGAGCCTCATGATGGTTTCCAAGATATATGACTTTATGACCAGTTTTCATTATTATCCAAAATTTTCTCACATGAAGATTTAGATGAGTAATAATTATTGACATATGCATTTTTGTTTTAGTTGTTAAATGTACCATATCTTCAGTTATCCACCATTTGGTGAGATGTTGTTGGGTAGGAAAAGACAAAAAACGGCATGTGAAATGTTGTTACAGTAGACATCTTACATTTCATATCAGCACTTTTTGTATCACTTATAAAGGTACAGTGTGATCTTCATTTTTTACTGCTCAGTCAACAACTGCATTCCATTGAAAAGTTGGCCTTGTAAAATACAACCCTCATTTAATATTCATGCTTTTGTGCCTTTAAGAAAGTATTTTTTCTCATTTTTGTGTTACAGAACTATTATATGATTCAAAGTGTTTATAGGCTTACTTGTCATAAAAGGGTCATTTTCTGTCATTTTATTTCCTTTTATATAGGTCAAGTATATTTAAACAGTAATGCTGTACTTTTATAAGGGTTTGTCTATTTACCTATTTCAAATATATTCTTATTCTCATCATTGAAGTAGACTTGTCAGATTATTCTGAGTAGTAAACAGTGCCTTTTTGATGGAATTCACACTGTTTTGGGTATCAACTTGTGCCATATACACAGAATTTTGTGGAAGGCAGTTTTAACTTTTTGAAGAATATCTTAGTCTAAATTTAAGAAAAATGTATAAAATTCCATTTTTTCCAATGCTTATCATTTCTAATGAGCAAGGAAGTTTTGTTCTTTTGTTGAAATATAGTGATGACATTACTGATGAGCCATACGTGAGACAGATTATTTTGAATTATGTTAAATACACAGAAATAAAACATTAGCATTTATATCAATTTTTCCAATTTGAACTAATGGAAGAATCCCCACAAAAATCAGTGAGTTTACATTTCAACATCTATTGTATTTGACTAAGTGTAAGAGATTCTTTAAATTGTATAACCTGCCACTATTATGTAATTTGTCTTCATTTTGTTCTACTACTGTCTGAGTTTAGCATATTTAATTTACTTTTTGTTACTCTTAACATACTATTTTTGTTAGTTTTTAATTGAAGATGGACTGTTAAAATTGTATAGGACCAGTGTCTTATTAATGTGATTAATATATTTAGAAAAGCCACAAGAAACCCATGACAAAATGAATGTGAATATGCTAAAATAGGAAAATTTCTTTCTGCATTTATCATGAAAAATTCTTTTAGTATTATAATATTGAAATTCTTCATTTAAAGGAAAATACCATGAAACATTTGAACTGATAGGCCACAAAACTTTTTTTATTATTTTTTAGCATGCTAGATATACATTTAAGTTAAAAATCCTGTTTAATGACCATTTATAAATTTAAGCACTACCACTGGTCAGTTTTGTATGGTAGAATAACAGTATGTTATCTGCAGTGTAAGAATAGCACACTGTCAAATTCTTTTCCTTAAGGTGCATAGTAAATGTACAGATAGTCATAGGCAACTGTTTTGTAATGGATTACATTTCTAATCTATTATTCCTAACCTGTTACACGTTTGCTGAGAAAATAATTGAATTTTTCTAATGATCTGTAAAATTATGGTAACTTCTACAAGTAGGTATTCTTAATAAAATTTTTAAAAAGAGCAAACTGGTCAAATGACTTTTAATATAATATAGAGTGACTAAATTCGTCCTAATTTATTTTGTGGGGGTAGTTGCAGGGGATGGGGAAAGGACTGAATGGGATTTAACAGAATCCCTAATGTATGCTTTACTTGATACTTTATCCTCATTCTTCTTCAATCCTCTTAACAACCTTAAGTGAAGTTTGCCAGATTTTATACAGGAAGACTCAAGTTAAATGACTCCAAAAACTACACAGTAAGAGTGATAGCACTTTCTTATTGTAAGAATGAAAACACAAGATTGTGTCAATGTCTATAGGGTAAACTTTTAACTCTGGTTTTAATACTTATTTGAAATAGTCCAGTGTTTGAAACTATATTGAGCAATATAACCAACCCCTTTTTGATGACTAGAACCAGGAAGAAAAAAATCTTACTATTAAACACATGAACTAAACCTATATGACAGCTGTTTTCTCAAATCAGCTGCTAGTCCACACTGAGTCAACATCAGATGAGTTCCAAGAAGTTATACTGTTTTTTCTGACCTTTCTCCCACTCTTCTCCCCCATTCTTGCTCTCCTTTAGAGTCCAATTGCTGCTTGCTGTCATTGGTCTATTAACTGTGGGGTTACGATGCACAGTTTTCCATCCTGTGCATAGGATCAAAGAAGAAAACAGCCCCTCAATATTCAATGAAACATCTACAAGATTCTTTTCCTGCTAGTATTGACATGTTTTGAATGTGATAGTGTTGTGTATTGTGTATTATGCTAACCGTATTTTCTGTGTCTTACAAACCCTTTCTTGTGGGAATTGGGCCAGAAATCACTCACACAGTGATTCCACACGGGAATTTGGTGGGTATACTGTATTTGACTGTTGAGTCCTGAACACTATGTTAGGAACTATGTGAAGTGCTTTCTAAACATTCTCTACCTCAAAACCTTAGATTTCTTTTATCTATCTCCATTTTAAGATGAGAAAGGCAAGGATTAAAGAGGTTACTTGCTGAATATCACAGTTGAGTAAATGCCAGCAAACCCAGGTGTGAACCCAAACAAATTTGAAACTTGGCCAAAACCAGGCTCCTGCCCATCTGTTCTGCATGCCAAGCAGCTTTCGTAATGGGAAGTAGAACAAATAATGCATGTGGGCAGAACATGCGTTAATTCCAGGCAGAGGTTTTGCCATGACGCAGGCAGTTTATGGCGGGAGAGTGAGTGGGAACCGATCAAGCCGGACTCACAGTGCCCATTCTCTCCTTCACACAGCCCTTCTATCGTGTAGACTCCCGGGAAGGTTGGTTCCTGGGAGAGGAAGCTTCCCCGGGGACAGCTGGTAGCCACCAGAGGGAAGTATATTCCCCTAGGGAGGCGAGTAAAGATGTAGGGTTTCCACTCCAGGACGAGCTCCCGGTGAGTCCTAGCCTCTCCTCTCTCTTCACTTGGAGGTCGGTCCGTTGAACTGAACTCAACGACCAAGGACGCAAAACTTCCCGCCAAGCAAGAGGAACTACAGCCTGCTCGCCCACCCGAAAAGCCGAGCTGCCATGGCTTCCGACTTGCGCGCCTGTCTTCCTGTTTTCTCCCCGCCTTTTCCGTTTCCGGCCGCGCCTCAGGCTCTTTGGTCCGTCGCGCAGGTCCTCCTGCCGGCCACGGGAAGCGCCGTAGTCTCTGAGTTCAATGGCTGTGGCGGGGTCTGTGAAGGCGGCGTTGCAGGTGGTGGAGGTGCTGGAAACCATTGTGAGCCGCTGCGTGGGGCCCGGGGGCCGCCAGGTTTTGTGCACGAAGCCCACCGGCGAGGTGCTGCTCAGCCGGGATGGAGGCCGCCTCCTGGGGGCGCTGCACCTAGAGCATCCCATAGCCAGGTACCGGCGTCCCGGCGTCCCGCCCTCCTGCCCAAAGCTAGGCCTTCCAGACCGTCTCCTCAACTCACGTCCCATTCTGGGTCTTGTACCTGAAAAAATGACCTTGATTGAAACCAGCATATGCTCGGGGTTAGGGTGCTGCCCAAAGGAGTACTTGTCACTTCCAAGAACATTGCCACCGCTGTCCCCCCAGTCCTAGAATCTGGAGTTGGGAATTGGGAGTACAACAAAATAACTTGGAAAATGAAAAAATAAAACCAAGGATCTATGTCAAAGGGACAGTATTCTTATGTCTATAACAATGAGAACACGTAACTAGATTCCAACGTAGGAAGACAAGTCTTCTGAAAATCTGATGTTCTTTCTTTTTTATTTGTACAGGATTGTAGTGGCTTGTGTCTCCAGTCATCTCAAAAAAACAGGAGATGGTGCTAAAGCATTCATTATCTTTCTTTGCCATTTACTCAGAGGACTTAATGCAATCACAGAAAAAGAAAAGAATTCTTTGATTTCTGAAAATATTCAGACCCATGAAAGGCACTGGAAAAATTGTTGTCAGTGGAAATGTATTTCCCAAGCTCTGCTAATGTTTCAGACACAAATATTAGACTGTATTATGGACCAATACTTAAGTAGACACTTTCTGTCCATCTTTTCTTCATCTGCTAAAGAGAGAACATTGTGTAGGAGCTCTTTAGAATTATTGCTAGAAGCATATTTTTGTGGAAGAGTGGGAAGAAATAATCACAGATTTATTTCACAATTGATGTGTGACTACTTTTTCAAGTGTATGACTTGTACAAGTGAGATTGAAGTATTTGAGTTAGTGGATGACTGTTTTATAGAGTTGAATGTTGGGGTCACTGGCCTTCCTGTTTCAGATTCTAGGATCATAGATGGGCTTGTACTTCACAGAGATTTTTCTGTTTACTGCCCAGCAGATGGTGACATAAGAATGGTGATAGTAACAGAAATCATTCAGCCTCTTTTTTCAACTTCTGGATCAGAGTTTATTCTAAGTTCAGAAGCACAATTTCAGACATCTCAGTTTTGGATTATGGAAAGGACCAAAGCAATAATGAAACATTTGAATAGTCAGAATGTAAAATTGCTCCTATCTAGTGTGAAGCAACCAGATTTATTTATTTATTATGCAAGACTGAGTGGCATATCAGTGGTGGAGTGTTTATCATCTGAAGAAGTTTCTCTTATCCAAAGGATCATTGGCATCTCTCCATATGTATTACCACAGGCCTCTTCATGGTATGAAATTTCTAACACTGCTTTGGTGAAATTTTGTAAACCTTTTATTCTTAGATCCAAAAGGTATGTTCATCTTGGCTTGATTAGCACATGTACATTTATACCACATTGTATAGTTCTTTGTGGACCAGTGCAGGGCCTGGTTGAGCAACATGAGAATGCTTTACATGGAGCATTCAAAATGCTTCGACAGTTATTTAAAGACCTTGATCTAAATTATGTAATACGAGCCAATAACCAAAATGATCCATCAAATCCTCTTATTCATAAAAATGGTAGAGAAAATAATCAGTTGCCTGAGATTAGTAGTCACTCAATACAAAGGCCATATCATGACATAATTGTAAAGAATGGGGATGAACTGGAGAAAACTCAGGCATATTTCAAAGTACATTCAAATCTGGTAGTTTCAAATATAGAAGTAGAAGCATATATTCCATGTTCAACAACAAAACTGACACCAACAAATACATTCCAAATAGATGATACACTAAGGAATTTGCCTCCAGAAAAAAACAGGATAGTTGATGACAATGAACTATTAATTGACAATAATTTAACTGATAATTCTACAACAGAAAACACAAGAGTAGAAATGTCTTATGAAAATTTACAAGTCACAGAAATTTCTAGAACAAGGAGCAAGTTACCAGTGAGAGATAAGCCATTAGATTTGGGTGCTTCCCAGAGTTACTATTCCTCATCTATGCCAGCAGGTAGTGTTTTGCCAGTGGGTGGTAATTTTGAGATCTTGTTACATTACTATCTTCTCAACTATGCCAAAACATGCCAGCAATCAGAAGAGGCCATGGTTAGTACATTAATTGCTAATGCACTGTTAGGCATTCCAAAAATCCTTTGTAAGACTAAGAAAGTAAATTACAGCTTTCCACAAATATACTTGAGAACTCTCCATGCATTTCAAACCAATCAACTCATGGTAAGCAGTCAGGCAGGTTTGGAATCAGTAATTAGTAAATACCAGTTGCTAACTTCAGTTCTTCAGTGTTTGACAAAAATATTAACCATTGATTTGGTAATCAGTATTAAGAGACAACCTCAGAAAATTTATGATCAAGATTCAGAAGATGAACTTTAATATTAGAAATTTTTTTATTAACCCAACTTTTAATTCAGCTCAAGGCAAAAAGTGAAACAGGCATGTAACTGCTCATTCTCAATTCACTCTGCTTAGGAAAACAGATTAATAGTGTATTTTTTGAAGCAATACACTAAAGTCATCAGACCATTCAGATGCCAGTATCAAATTACTTTTTGGATCTAAACTAAGGCAGAAGCAGAGTTCCAGCTAAATGTGTCTCTTTCCCCTTAAACTCTGTGTCTCAGCTCTGCATTATTATTATTATAAAAAGGAGGGTGTTCCTTAGAGCTCCTTTCACATCTCTGTTTTTCATTCTCTATTCTTTCACCTTCCTATATTTAGTTCATAGAATCCATCAATTTCAAATTTAGAAGGGGTCTTCAAATGCCATCTTACTTGTTTTTAAACAACTAAACATGTAAACGTGTTACATTTACATGTAAACTTTGCTTTAGTTAAAATAATTTTCCCTACTCGTAATTTGTAAAGTAGTAAGTAAAAGTCACAGTTGTTCTTTTAAAAAGCATATAAATCAAATGAGATTTTACTATCATGGCCACTTGGTTAATTTCTTTTTCATTTTGAGAAACTTGGATAGATTTTCACCACTCATGCACCATTGAATATGTTACCAGGAATAGGATTGTGTATTGAAAATGTGGTTTTATTTCTGTAATTTAACATTAGAGCTCAGGATGTAGCTCAGTGGTAAAGCCTTTACCTAGCATGGGTGAGGCCCTGGGTTTAATCCCCAGCACCACAGAAAATAAAAATTAACACCAGAAAAGATGTACATTCATACTTGTGGTTTTCTTCTGCTTCCTAAGAACTTGTAAATATATTTAATGTACTTGCTGGGGGGTTTTTATTTGCTGTATACCCAGAGTTAAGTAGTAACAAATAGTTCAACAGTTATTCCTGATGCAAATTTACAGATCTTTATATTTTATTTTAAAAAGTTTATGAATGAAAATAGTACTATGAACTAGCTGTGAATTAGGTCAGTATCCTTTTACTAGTTCTTCGTGACAGTGCTTTGTTTATTACAAGTATTCAGAAGTGCTTGTGAAAGTGTTATCTTCAGTTTGTTCCCCTAAATACATGTTTCCAATGTACTTATTTAGAAAATTCTTATTAAGTACTTATTGTGTGTCAAATGCTGTGCTAACTGCTGAAATACTGTGTCATCATGTAGTTTTCATTAAAGGTTAATAGATAATGTGGTACTATTTTTGTTGGGATTAAGTGTAGGAAAAATTATAGTTGAGTAAGGGGTGACTAATAATACATTTAAAAACCATAGCATCCCATCATATAGTATTTATGATCTTTCATATTAAATGTAGTTGTGTTTTTCAAACATTCATTTTATGTGACTCATTTCATTTCTGTGATTATGGAGAGAATAATTCAGTTCTTATATTGAATTTATAGATGAATGAACCCACGTTAAAACTGCTGCATAATGTTTTTCATCCATATTTTTAAATTGCGTGTTAGGTCATTTTGCTTTATTTTGTTGTTTTAAATACTCTTATGTCATTGAAGGCATTCAAAGACCTTTGCAGACATGCCCAGTGCTTTACATATGGTAGATATTTAGTAGGTATAAATGTCGATAGTTTAGAAACCCCTTGATGACTGTAACTGGGTCTTCATATGATTGACAGCTGGTCTAATATTTTGCACATGGTAACTAACCAATAAATGTCTGTTAAGGACGTATTTATTGGATGAATTCATCACTCAATCTTCAAATGAGGTTATAATATTATGTTTATAAACTTTCATGGGCAAAGAGGAGTAGAAGCAGAAAATGTTGGTGAGATCTACCAACAAAGTAATTTTTTTCTTTTAATTAAAAAATCCCTCAGTAATGATGATGAAGCTCTTATGAGTTATCCTTATTTACAGAATAATACCAGGAGTTTTATATTACTGCAGATAAGAATACTTTTTAAAATATAAGTATATTTAACTTTTACTCTCTATCAAATATGATTTGAGGTGACCTACAATACGAACAGGTAGAACTGATAAAATCTGAATAAAAATTGAAGAATTAGGGTTAAGAAAAATGTGAAGACCACTTAATATCAGGATCATTTTCTTGTTTTATACTACTGCATGATGAATAAGCCCAAAACTTGGTAGCTTTGAGTCATCTTATTACCTCTTGTAGTTCTGGAGGTTGACTGAGCTTAACTGGACTATTTTCATTGTGTTCTCTTGGCTGAGCAGTCAAAAAGGTCAGTTGAAGTTCAGGGAGAATGCAGGCCTCAGCACACAATGGGACGAGTGTCCATGTCACATTATAAGAGCATGTGGGCTCGGATATATTGAGGTAACTATGTTTGTAAAATGCAATTCACTGTACCATAGGAGGGAAGAAGAACAAATATGCTTTAACTTCTCAGCTGAGGTTTTTAGATTTTTGAAGTTTCGTGTCAGTCCACTTTCCTCAAATGCATTTTCTCCAGTAAACTTTATGAATTTTATTTTTTCTCACCAAGCCAGTATGAGCCACTTTTATCTTCAAAACAATAGGCATGATGTGATTGAACTTGAACATCCTTCACCTGCTTCAGCCAGAAGGGCTATTTAATCATGTTATACAGAAAATGTTATGGTACCCACGTGTCAGGTTAAAAGGGAAGGGAAAGTAGAATGCATTTTGAGACAACTTTTATCAGAAATTGTATATCCCCTCCCAAAAGGTGTAGAACATGTCTTTCTGGTCATCACAGCTCAGCTACAAAAACTACTACATTTCACAAACCATATATATAGCTATCCATTGCAACTTTGTAATAGCAAAAGATTGGTGACAACTTATACTCTAAATGTACACACAAACTAAAAAAGAAAAATGGAAGT
>JAJEJO010000414.1:945059-975948 GCA_020662805.1 Glaucomys volans
ACTTATACTCTAAATGTACACACAAACTAAAAAAGAAAAATGGAAGTTGTTGATAATCACTGGCTTAGATTAAAAATATTATTACCCTGTATTTCCCTTCTTTGTCTTATCTGTGATTGGGAACATGTCTACAGCCCAGCTTTGAATGCAGTCAAGGACTAGTCCTGTAGGAAGGCAAAGAAAAAAAAAAAAAAGAAAGGCTAGGAAGATTTGTGGAGAGGGAACAATGGGTAAATGTTGGTCAACAGGTATTTGGTTACTGTTAGATAAGAAGAATAAACTCTGGTGCTCTATGACATAGTGCAGTGAATATAATTAATAATAATGTATATTTCAGGATATCTAGAAGAGAGGATTTAAATATTTATCACTATAAAGAAAGGATTTTTTGCAGTGGTAGATATGTGATTACCCTGATTTCATCATTACACAATGTATACATCTATCAAAACATCTCATTGCATCCAGTAAACATGTGCAATTATTATGTGCCTATTAATAAAAAAACAAAAACAAAAATAAAGTCAATGTGATCAAGCTTAAACAAAAAAAAAAGAAAAAAGAAACAAGTTGGAAGGAGCTTGGATCCCTACATGACCTTGTGAAGTCATCTCACCCATGTAGGTTACTCCCCTCAAGATTGTGTGAAAGTGGAACTTTTATGTCATTAGTCATTATATTTTGGAGATTCTGTTAGGGCAGTTCTATCTTTATCCCAACATAGGAAAAAAAAAAATCTTCTATAGCCACATGACTTAATGTTGTGCTTTAAACTCTTATTACAGAAACTTTATAAATAAAACAACAAAAAGTAGTAAAATAATTCTGTCTACCACATTTACTTTTCCCACCATATTTGTTTTAGTTTTTCCAAAGGGTTTTTAAGAGACCTGTTTTCTTTTAAATTATCATCTATACTGTTTGTCATGGTAGAACAATTAGTTACTTCAAATTTCAGTGAATGTTTGGTATACATATACTTCTTGGATTGTGAGGAAATCAGAGGAAAAGGGTACAATTTTCCCCTTGACAATGAATCAAAAGAAGAGAACCTTAGAAAGCAGTATGGAGATGCGGGACCTGTCTCCTGGAAGGAGGCTTATGTGACATTCTGTCAGGAGACAGACATACAAAACAGGCCACTCAGGGACTACAGCCCCCTCCCCCTGTCCTGTGCTCTCTGAACAGGATGTTCTGCAGTCAGTAAAGCAGTGGCTTGTGGCCTGTCACTTCCTGGGCTTGCAGAATTGCTTGTTACTTTCTGTTATGGACTGATAATCTCCCACATAGGCTAATAACTCCTTATGCAAGGCTTGACCTTTAAGATGTATGGCTAGCTTAACTACAAGCATATAGACAGTGTTATACACAGTAAAGACAGAAGCAGCTTCCTTGTGACAAGTGCTCCATCTCTCCCAAATAAAGCTCTTCTCCTCAGACCTTGGTGCACAGAGACTGAGTCCTTTTTCCTATCACGTTGCTGGAGTTGATGCTAACCCTTAGTGCAATCTGGTCCTGCCTCCTGCTTGCAGCCATGTGCTTGCAGCCATGTCCAACAGTTTGGAAATTCCTCAGAAAACTTGGAATGGAACCACCATTTAACTCAACTATCCCACTCCTCAATATATACCCTAAGGACTTAAAATCAGCATACTACAGTGACACAGCCACATCAATGTTTATAGCAGCTCAGTTCACAATAGCTAAGCTATGGAACCAACCTAGGTGCTCTTCAACAGATGAATGGATAAAGAAAATATAGTGTATATATACACAATAGAATATTACTCAACCTTAAAGAGGAATGAAATTATGGCATTTGCTGGTAAATGGATGGAACCAGAGACTATTGTGCTAAGTGAAATAAGCCAATCCCCCCCCCAAAAAAAACAAAGGCCAAATGTTCTCTCTATTATGTGGATGCTAACACACCATAGGGGTGGTAGGATAGAAGTTTATTGGACTAGACAAAGGGGAACAAAGAGAAGGGAGGGGGAGCGGAATAGGAAAGATAGTAGAATGAATCAGACATAACTTTCCTGTGTTCATGTATTAATATACCACCAGTGAAACCCCACATCATGTGCAATTACAAGAATGGGATCCTAATTGGAAAGTGTTGCACTCCATGTATGTATAATATGTCAAAATATACTTTACCATCATGTATATCTAAAAAGAATAAGTTAAAAAATTTTAACAGCACTAGAACTTACAAGAAGAGAACTATAGGAAGTGGAATGTGAGTTGGATTGAGAGTTTATTGGGACCAGGAAATCAGAGCCAAGAGTCAAGGACAAGACCCTACGGGAAGGCCAAGAAAGAAGATGGGAGGAGCATGGATCCCTACATGACCACATGAAGCCATCTTACCCACAACAATGGAAGTACTTTGGAGTTCACAGAAATCCTGGGAAAAGTACTGAACTCCACAAAATGTAGGATAAGGGCTTGAGTCATTTTTATTTCAGTATTACATATGTAGCTGGGTGTGATGGTGCATGCCTACAATCCCAGTGCCTGGGGAGGCTGAGGCAGGAGGATCATGAGTTCAAAGCCACCTTCTGACCTTAGTGAGGCCCTGTCTCAAAATAAAAAATGGACTGGAGATGAGGCTCAGTGGTTAAGTACCTTGGGTTCAATTCCAGTACCCCCCCAAATATATATAACATATATAAACAACTGCATAAGACTAGAAAACTTTGGGATAACCAAGATAACAGTCAGTTCGTGCTTAGTACATACGTGAATGAAGAAATAGATGGAAGAATGAGCCTAGTACTGTACTACTTGGTATAATACCAACTTGGGGAAAACCCCAGATGACCATCCCAGACCATGAAGAAATGGGGCACAACTTTATGACTTCTCTCAGTCTATACACCCTTAATATAGAATTTACTCATATTGAACTATCGTTTAAGTCTTTGCAATTAGACTCTCAGCTTCTGTCCACCTCTTTCACAACTACAAAAGGAGCTAAGAAGCCGATTTTTCCATCTGCTTGTGAAGTGTTTAATTTGCTTTGTTTGACTGTTTTTTTTCAAAGAGCAAAGAAATCTACCATGATCTTTGAGGAGCCATCCCACCAAACTGTAAGTACTTTTATTTCTTGAATCCTTACCTAAGAACCAGGGTGTATCATGCTTTCTGACATAAAAAGTCAGGATCGTGTATCCAATGTAAGTAACAACATGGTCAGGAGGCAGGTGGGGTCCAGATAACAGGGATGGTGGTTTTTAAAACTTTTCTTTGTGATTTTTCAGGCTTCCTGATTTGGGCTACATGTACACATTCAGATATTCTGTTTTACCTTTTTTATTTTTATTTTTTTTGTAGCAGGGATTGAATCCGAGGGCATTTAATCTCAGAGCCACATCCCCAGCCCTATTTTAATTTTTGGTTTTGAGACAGGGTCTTAATAGGTTGCTTATCGCCTTACTAAGTTACTGAGGCTAACTTTGACCTGTGATCCTCCTGCCTCAGCCTCCTGATCCTCTGGAATTACAGGCATACACCACCTCAGCCAGCTGTTTTAAATTACCTAATTTTAAAATTTGTAAGTCCATTTCCCCCCTTACAGAAACCCTAGTTTTTGAGATAGCTGTCAATCTACACGTGCATCTTAAGGTGGGGAGTACTGAGGGCTTATGATAGGATTTCCCAATGAGCCTAGCTAGCCTGCCATAATTAAAATTTATGGAGAAAATCTGAAATCTATGTGGCATTGTGTTGTCACAATGACCATGGATTGGGTTGAGGGACTGTACAAAAACAATATTTTTAGTTTGACAGCGATTTATAGTGTCATATTTGGCAGGCAGTTTCTCAAACTCAGTTATTCAAATCTCATGTCTTTTTAAGCCAGTCTCAGATCCTGTGTAGGAGATCAAACTGCACAGATTAAATTCTTGGCAGAATTTCTGGAGAAAGGACCCTGATTCTACAGGGATTTGTGTCTTTCATTGTCCTTGACTAATTTGCATTATTTAGAGAAATGAAGTTAACTCGTGGAAGGCTGATAGAGATGCACTTGATTCACATTCTTAGAAGTATAGATGTAGACTAAGTTGATAGAGCCACTTGGAAGGGCAAGATGTTTACTCATTCCTAAACATGCGAACTTCTACATTAATTTTCGTATAGAGTTATAAAAGCATTATATATTTGTGCAGTCAAGTTTTAGGACTGCTGTGTTTCTTTTTTTAAATCTTACATTAATTAAAATTTAGTTCACTTCTATAACCAAAAAATAGCAAGAACAGATGTGCCAGTCCTGGGGAAACAGGATGGAAAATTAAACACTATTGGATCTCTGTCTGTCTCTACTCTCTCCTTTCCTTTCCCTGTCCTCCCCTCTCCCCTTTCTTACGCTCCTCCATCTCTATATTTATCTCAAGCCTTTATCTCTTCACCTGCTCACGTGTCAATTTCATTCTCCCAGAAGGACTTTTCTCCTAGGCTGTGGATCCACTGCTTGCATTTGAGCTTCTCATTACTCATACCCCTTGTGGGAAAAATGAAGAGCACTATTAGTGTAAGCCCTTTTTAAAAAATGCTGGGCAAGAGAAGTAGTGCTCTAACTTGGGAAGGAGTGTGGAATATTTTATAGCTCTTTAGCAGGCAGGGTCAGCTGAAGTTCAGCTAATTTCAAGAATTTTTGTTCAAAGATGTTTCTCAGAAAAGGGAGGAATTATTCCTATCCACTAGCAGTCACTGTTTAGACAATTTAGATTTTACCAAGGAGAGTGGGAGGAACAGGGAGGGGCTAAGTCCAGGTGCAAGCAGAGGTGAGGAGGAACGGCTACAGTGGGCAAGATCTTGTGCAGGACCACAGTGGAAAATTCTGGGTTCTTCAGTGTCTCTTACACCTTACAGTCTTCCCTACATCCAGTTGGCCAAATGCTATAGAACGGTTTGATTGGTCTGATTTGAAATGCACCCTGTTCCTGGATTGCTCATTGGTCAAGGAGGCAGAGTCAAGAAAGAAGACGCTGAATCTGGTGAGATGCAGAGGGTAGTGCAGCAGGAGGAGCAGCCTTCTAACCAGAGGGACATCAGGGAGCAGGATGGCCCTCCTCCTCGCTGCTATCCTCCTTCTGGGTCAGAGTCTTGAGTTTGCCTGTAGGTAATGCTGCTTAGGGAAAGGCCATGCGGAAACCTTAGGATGAAGAGTAGGGAGTAACCCCAGTCAGAGGAAGGCCTTTCTGGAAGCAGCCCCCAGTACGAACTGATGAAAGGCTGGAAGAGCCCTACTGTCTGGAGTTTCTCTGTCTGAAATCTTCAAAACTTGAAAAATGGTCACTTTTGTCACTGTTTACCAGGGAAGATAAATAAGTTTGGCTTCATCCCAATATTGGCTGGATAGTGCTCTGATGCGGCTTCATTGTTTTTTTTTTTTTTTTTTTTTTTTTCTTCCTGTTTTTGGGCAAGGATCCAGCACCCATTATTCCTTCTCCCCTGTTATTAAAAAAAAAATGGTATCTGTTCAATAAACATAGTTACTGTTGAAAAAATAAGATTTAGGGAAAGGGGATATATGTCCTTAAAATTTATACTTTGCTTGAAGAATGAAGTAATTAAATCATGGACTTTAGAATCAAAATCTATAAGAATCCTAGTTTCCCACTTACTTGCTCTGTCACCTTGGGAAAATACTTACCCTCAGTAAGCCCCAGTGTCTCATTTAGGAAATAAATAACACCTACCTCAAAATTGAGAGATTGCACATGAAAGAACATACCATTGGGTCAGGTATATATCAAATCCAAAATTACAGGGTTTTTTGTTGTTATGGAGATTATAGTGATAATTATGAAGGTAACTAATTAACATAAAATTTTATAAAAACAAAATATGCTTTTGCACTCCACCTCTATTACTTTTTTAAAAATAGAATTGTCGGTTTAGAAGAGAACTTCAATTACCTCAGCTGGCAGTCAAGCTGTCCCTTCTTTAGAGGTCACCATCTCTCCAGACCTGGAAAGAAGGGGAATTGGAGCACAGGAACCTCCACCCTGAAGAAGGCTTGGAGCCAGCAAACAGGGAACCCTTGTTTCAGAGCTGGACCCAGGTTCTCTCTTGTTTTTTAGTGTGTGCATACATGTCCCCATGTAGGTACACGTGTGAGTATATATGTGTCTGTGGACCTGGACGTGTATATGTTGTTGGGATATGATAATTAAACAGGATGTAACATTTGGGAAATTATCACCATTGATGACAAATACTGGCAACTTAGCAATGTAGAAAGGAAAATAAAATTTGGCTTAGTTGTGAAAAAGTAACACAGGCATTCACATGAATCCCTCAACACTTATGCTTAGTTACCATGCACCACAATCATAATCATGTATATCACAGAACTGCCTATCAGGTTGCATTTACAGTTACTTCAGTTTGAAGAAACAGCCTTCTCAACCATATCCCAATGCGGTTGGAGGGGGGGGGCAGAAAAGATCTGATTCCTACTCATTTCTCTCCCAACCCCCAGAGGGCTCAGGGAGCTCACCTCCTACAGTGGAAGGGATGTACACACTAAGGGCAGACATGGACTCCCAGCTCAGTAGACAGCAATGGAAAGAAATGAAGAAAAACATGCAGCCCAAGAGACAAGGAGAGAGAGTCCGAGAGAGAGAGAGAAGAGACTTCAGGAGAGAGAGAGTCAGAGACAAGAAGAGAGATAGTGTCTCTTATGGAAGCATATGCTGTAACCCTATTCTAAATGGATACCACCACTTGTTGCACAGTATTGTGCTCAGAGCTGAATATTTATCATCTAATTTAATCCTCCCAACAACCTATTAAACAGTCATAACTGTTATCACCATTGTACAAGTAAGGGAGGTCATGCAACTGTCCTAAGATCATTGAGCTATCAGTAGAACCCAGGACTGTCTGTTATTAGGTCCTCTGTTCTGCCTCCTCTTTCTTCATCATCTTTCTTTTGGCAAAATGAAAAGCTGATTATGAATTTCCCTCATCAGTGCTGATCCTTACTAGATTACACCATGCCACCCTTAGAGAACTCACTGGAAAAGCAGATGATTGCCATGGGCATTTTTACTCCCCAGGTTTGAATTCTAGACACTGAACTACAAATCCAAAGAACTGACTAGAAATGGAATTCTGCTCTATGGTTACTGAATTATAGGTCATCCATGCACCACTTTGGTTTTTCAGTATGGGGAATCTCTGGGGGACAGTGAGGGTGCAAACAGTTCCTTATGTTCATGGTACCCTTGCCAACCCAAGGACCTAGAGGATGTTTGTGACTTAAAACTGTGCTTCCTTTGTATAGATGCTGATTTTTTAAAAACACTGACAATTAATATCTAATAAAGGTTGAACACATGAACTTTGGGGTTCCACAGCCTGGGTTTGAATCTGGCATAGCTTTGACCAGCTGCATGTGTGACATCAATTACTTCACCTTATTGAGCCCCAGGTTCCTATAATCACACTGATACCTCCTTCACAGGGCTTGTCACTTTGCCTAAATGAGATCATGTTTGATAAGTGCCTGTCATACAGATGCTCAATAAATTTTCTTTGTCTCTGTTTCTCTCACTCTTTCACCCTGTCTGATGCCTGTTTATTCATCATTGTCATCATGAGCAGCAACAGCAGCATTGTCATTGCTGTTTTTAACATCAGGTACAATTTTTGCTGTCCAGTTTCCAATTTGATCACTCCTGAGAGTACTTAAGTCCAATTCAGCAAGTAGTAGGAACTTCATGGTTCCTACCCTAATCATGAAATTGCCACAGTCAAGTTGCTTATCATCCACAGCCTGCTTCAAGCTTTGGGTCAATTACTTCTCAGGTGTAACCATATGGAAGAAACCATAGCTCTGACAGTTGTGCTTATGTTTTTGTGTCCTAGCCACAATGCGTAGGTTCTGTCTTTCTTGTCTGCCTTGTGTTTCCTTGCCCACCTCTGTCCGTCTTGCTTTATTTCTCTCCCTGCCCACCTCTTTCATGTTTGTCCAAATCTCCTTTCACAACCTCCTACGGGTCTACCTTTATGAGGCTGCTGAACCCCAGGAATTATTTCTATATGCTGGGTCCTGGGTAGTCCCCTCCTGTCCTGAATCCCAAACATTTAAGACTTAGTATTCACCTCTTTCTATAGAAAACTCCACATTCATTCACTCACTCACATGTCAACAAATACATTGAGAGGCCACCATGTCCTCAGAAGTAGGCTGTTGGATTGTAAGACAGTAGAAAATGATGAGTTTTTCTCTTATTAAAATCCGTATTTGAATCCTTCTGTCACTTATTACCAGAATAACTTTGAAAACTCCTTGCCCTCTGTTAACATGTATAAAATAGGGATAAAACACCTCCTGTACAGGAATTATGTGATTATTTTTAAAAAGTGTATGAGAACACTTAACTCCGTAAAGAATAGTTCCTTCTTTTCTCCTTCCTGAATTAAGACTCATCTATTTTCACAGCTTTAATTATTTCTTCTGTGCAGATAACTCCTAAATTTGACTTCTGTTTATTATATAAAATGACTATGCTGGAACTTTTACAGAACTTGTTGGTTAAAGTCAATTGGTGGCCCCAAAAGATACATGTATATGCTAATTCTCAAAATCTGTGAATCTTATCTTATATGGCAAACAACATAATTAAATTATTAATTTTTTTCTGAGGAAGAGCTTATTTTGCATTAACAAGGTGTGTTCTAGATCCAATGACAAATGCCCATATAAGAGTGAGGCCACAAGGGGATTTGACAGAAGAGAAGAAGGAAGAGGTGATGTTACTATGGAGACAGAGATGGGAGTAATGTGACCACAAACTAAGAAACTCCTGGAGCCACCAGAAGCTGGAAGAGACAAGGAACAGACTCTCCTCCAGAGTATTTTTAGGGAGCACAGCCTACAATAGTGTAATGTCAGACTTGTGGCCCTCAGAATATGAGAGAATGAATTTCTGTTGCTTTAGCCCATCCAGTTATTTGTTATGGCAGGCACAGGACACAGATACAGTGAGTAACTGGATAAGGGGAGTAAGCAACAGGGAGGACCCTGAAATTGGTTTGGGTTGGGGTAGAAGATGGTGAGACTGGAAATAGAAGAGCAGATTTAAGGAAGAAGTTGGTGAGCTCAGTTTTGGACATGCCAAGTATTGGAAGAGACAAACTTCCATGATCTCCCACACTTCTGTGTCTGTTATTGAAT
Organism: Glaucomys volans; assembly: GCA_020662805.1. Classification (NCBI taxonomy): domain Eukaryota; kingdom Metazoa; phylum Chordata; class Mammalia; order Rodentia; family Sciuridae; genus Glaucomys; species Glaucomys volans. The sequence goes on from JAJEJO010000414.1 coordinate 954,256, forward strand.
ATGCTAAGAATGCAAGGCCTGCGTCATTCTTTGCCTGGACCATTTCTCAGGAATTCTTTCAATCCTTGAGAGCAACCTTGAGGGACTCCTTCCAGGACAAACAAATGGTCACTGCTTGCTATAAAATAATATGTTCCTTAAGCTCCATGTCCCTTTCCTATAATACAATCCGCTGACCCTCTATGGCACCCTCATGGGATCTGAGGTGCAAGCATAATTGATATCGACATGCTGACACACCCATGCTTCTTGCTGTGCTGTGAGAAATATGAACCTTTGTTCTGGACCAGGAGTTTTGTTTCTTCTGTCTGCATCTGTAAAACAGTAAGTCTAAACTTATTTATTAGTAAAATTACACCTCTCCTGGACCCAGAAATTCTTCTTTTTTTATGATGAGATTGAACCCAGGGGCATTCTCTTGCTGAACTACCTCACAGCTCTTTTTATTTCGTATTTTGAGACAGTCTTATTAAGTTGCTGGCCTTGAACTTGTAATACTCCTGCCTCAGCCTCCTAACAGTAGCTGGGATTACAGGTGTGCCCCACTGTACCCAACCTAGGCTTTTAGTATTTTTTATTCACTTCCCCTACCTCTAGTATTAGGGATTGAATGAAGGATCTAGCACATGTGAGGCAAATGCTCTACCACTGAGCTATATATCCCCAGCCCTCACCCAGTAAATTTTTATAAGTGAGAAGGGAAAGAAAGAGGAGTGGGAGGAGGAGAGGGTACAGGGAGGGGAAAATGAGCATCACCAACATTTACAGGGTAAGGAGGAGAACTCAAAAGTAGACAAAATGATTCAGGTATTTTCCTACTTACCCTCTCTGTGTGCCAGTAATCTTTTACTTACCATCTTTGCCTACTTCCCTGCCTTCTTCCTCTCCATCAAATCACTGTCAATTCCGGCTAATTCTGGAGTAATCTTGTCCAATACCCATCCCTTCTTTCTATTCCTAGCTGATACTACAGTTTAGACTTCATATCTGTTGCATAAATTCTTTGCAACAGCATCTTTTTTTTTATTTACTTATTGATTCATTGAACACAAATGGAGTACAGCTATTGTTTCAAGGGTTGTACACAAAGTAGAGTCACACCATCTGTGCTTTCATGCATGTACACAGGGCAATGGTATCTGTCACACACTCTGTTATTAATTTTACCCCCCACCCGCCCCCACCCCTCCCTTCCCTCTATGCTAGCTATCTTTCCTCCATTCTTGCCATCTTTCCCCCCCACATTATGCATCATCATTCATTTATCAGAGAGACCATTCGGCTTTTGGATTTTTGGGATTGGCCGATCTCACTTAGCATAACAGTTTCCAACATCATCCATTTACCTACAAATGTCGTAATTTTATTCTTCTTTATGGCTGAGTAATAATCTTTACACCACGAACACCAATAACCCAATTAATAAATGGGCCAAGGAAATGAACAGACACTTTACAGAGGAAGATCTACAAGCAATCAACAGATTTATGAAAAAACGTTCAACATCACTCGTTATAAGAGAAATGCAAATCAAAACCACCTTAAGATTTCATCTTACCCCAATTAGAATGTCTTTTATCAAGAACACAGGCAACAACAGGTGTTGGCGAGGATGTGGGGAAAAGGGTACACTCATACATTGCTGGTGGGAGTGCAAGTTGGTGCAGCCACTCTGGAAAGCAGTGTGGAGATTCCTTAGAAAACTTGGAATGGATCCACCATTTGACCCTGCTATCCCACTCCTTGGCTTATACCCAAAGGACTTAAAATCAGATTGCCTCAGTGATGCAGCCACATCAATGTTCATAGCTGCTCAATTCACAATAGCTAGATTGTGGAATCAACCTAGATGCCCTTCAGTAGATGAATGGATAAAGAAACTGTGGTATATATGCAATAGCATCTTAATCAGTCTCTTTCCTCTTGTTGATTCCCATACAATCCATCCTACTCAGCACTGCCTGATTAATTTTCTTAAAATATCACTTGGGTTGACTCACTCTCACTGGTTAGAAATAGTCAATAGCCTCCCAGTATAACTGGGATCCCTGTTCTGTCTTTCTCTACCCATTGACCCTGATTCTTAACACAAAACAGGAATTGGCATCATAGGAAATGCAATTTAATAGTGAGAGAAAAGAAGAAAAAGCACAGAGGGAAGGATATAAAACAAAAAGACACACTTGGGTTGTGAGGAGTGGTCAACTTTGTGGGGTTTGTGTGAATCTTGTTCAGGGCCAAGCAATCCATGATCTGTGAACCAAAGACACCCTGCCACCTGTTATTACTGGCAAAGTTTCATTGAAATACAGCCATGCCCATCATTTACATATTGTTGATGGATGTTTTTGTGCTACAACTGAAGAGTTGAATGATTGTAACAGAGACCATCTGGCCTGCAAAGACTAAAATATTTACTCTCTGACTCTTTACAGAAAGTTTGCCAACCTCTGGTCTAGTAAGAGCTGCAATGTGTGAGGAATATTAGACCTCAAGGAATGTAGAAAGGGATATTTTAAGAAATGATGCTTGGGAATGCCAATTGGATGGATCCCTGTGGACAATCTTGGGAAGACTCCAGTAAGATTTAAATTGTTTTAAATTGCTGGACTGTTTATCTGAATATTTCTTATTAGGAATATTTCTTATTTCTTATTAGGCTTGGAGCCATAGGTATTTCCAATTAAATCCCCTTTGTGTATTGATCCTTAGCATCTTGGTTTACACTGTTCTTCCCACCCCCTATTTCTTTCTTCTCATATTTCCATGTCTACCTTATTCCTTTAAATTACTTCATTCAAATTCTAACTCAAGTCCATCTGCACCCCCCTTGCTTTTGATAAACTATCCCCGTCCTTTACCACCCACAGTAGCTCTCACTGGACTGCCAAAATTTTCCATGGATGCTTCTCCACTCAACCCTTACATGACATTGTGAAGTTTTAAAAAATGTTTTCATGGTGTGGGGTTGTCTCACTAGAAATCACAAATTTATTGTAGTCAAGGTCTGTGTCTTATACATCTTTATGTCTTCAATAGCGTCTAGCAAAGGGACTTATATAAATCGTTCTTGACAAATTTGCTTGAAGGCAGGAAGAATAACAAGGAAACAGATCTTCCAGCCCTGTAAATTCAGTGCCCAAACATTTTCACACATTAATGTCTGGGTCTGTTTTCACACAATTTGATTTAACAAAATCTCTAAGTCCTTGTAACAAGAATGTGAAGGTAAGTGGGCTATGATATGTGTCACCTTGTTAATTGCTAGGCTTCATTTGAAGTCCCTTGCTTTTTAACCCCTTCCGGAGCCATCTGTTTGAAGAGGGGTATCTTCCATACAAATAGCTGAATGATATGTGAAAGAATGCTCAACATTGAAAATCATCAGGGAAATGCAAGTTAAAACCACAACCTGGTATCACCTCACACTTGTTAGAATGACTAGGACTTTAAAAAGTTAAAAATTATTGACAAGGATGTGGAGAAAAGGGAAGGCTCCTTATTGTTGGTGAGAAGGTAAATTAGTAAGGCACTATGGAAAACCATATGGGAGTTCCTCAAAAATTAAAAATAAAACTACTGAATGATTCATCATTCCCAATGCTGGGTATGTATCCAAAGAAAACAAAATCAATATGTTGGAGAGATATTTGCATTATCATGTTGATTACATCATTATTTACAATATCTAGATATGAAATTAACCTAAGTGTCCATTAGTGGATGACTAGATAAAAAACAAGTAGTGTCTATACACAGCAGAATACTATTTAGCCACTATTGGAATACTATTCAGAAATCCTGTCATTTGAGACAACATGGATGACCTTAGAGGACATTATGTTAAGTAAAATAAGCCAGGGACATCAAGACAAATATCACCTGACCTCATGCATATGTGAAATCTAAAAGAACTTGATCTCATGGAAGTGGAGATTTAAAAAGTAGTTACTAGGGACTGGGGTGGAGGTTCTGGTGGGTAGTTTGAGGGATGTTAGGAGAAGTTGATCAGACGATAGAAAATCTCAGGAAGAATAAGTTCAAGAGATTTTCTTGTATGAGATGGTGACTATAGTTAGGAATATTTGGATTCTTAAAAAATGCCAAGGAAAGCTTATCACAAAGATGATAACTATGTGAAATAGTGCAGATGTTAATTGGCAAGATTTAACCATACCACAATGTATGCATGTATGTATATACCTACATCCTTTTGTACATGACAAATGTGTGGTATCATTTTATCTGTTAATTTAAAAAAATTTTAAAAGAACAAAAAAAAAAAGATGGGTATCTTTTTAGGTAGGAAGAGAAGTATGTTGTCAAGTATGTAGCAGCCTTTTATTGGAGCAATCTGTGTTCGTGGTGAAAGTTCAGGCAGATGTCCTAATTTTCTATTTTAGGGTACAGGTCTTCTGCAATTGTTCCATAGTTTCTTTTTTATCTTTAAACATTTATTTATATTTATATCTTGTAATATAATATGTGCACATATCATAAGTGTACAGCTCAACAAATAACACAAATCGAATATATTTGGGTAGTCAGCTCCGGGGTCAAGGAACAAAACATGCTGGATGCAGTGTTGCACACCTGTAATCCCAGCAGCTCGGGAGGCTGAGGCAGGAGATTATGAGTTCAAAGCCATCTTCAGCAAAAGCGAGGCACTAAGCAACTCAATGAGACCCTGTCTCTAAATAAAATTAAAAATAGAGCTGAAGATGTGGCTCAGTGATTGAGTGCCCCTGTATTCAATCCCTGGTACCTCCCACCAAAAAGAAAAAAAAGAAAAAAGAAACAGAACATTATCTGTACTGAGAAATTTCTGGCATGCCCTTTCAGCTGCTAGCCCTCCCGACCTCAGACACTTTGCCAGGGGACTGTTACATTGACTTGAAACAACATCAACTAGTTTTATACCTTACATAGATGGAAGCATATACTGTGCACTTTGGCGCCTGGCTTCTTTGGTTTGTAAGAGTCATTCACAGAGTTGTGTGCAGTTGTAAAGTGTTCTTTCCCATTGCTTTGTAATGAAAAAATAAATTGTGTCCATTTATTTATACAAAGGAATACTATCCATTTCATTTTCAGTAGCAAATTATTTTGAGAACTCCAAGAGCTCAGCTGTTGAAAGTTAAATCCAGTGCTGAAGAAACAATGTTATTCTCAAATCTTTAATTTCGTAAAAGCTTAATATTATCAGTGTCTTGCCTAAAGAGGATATCACAGGCATGGTATCAGCTTATGAGCCAGGAAAACCTGCTTTACTTCACTTCTATAATTGGTTTTGTAACAAAATAATAATCTCTTAAATTCAATTGTTGAGCATCCTTGTTGATCCTAGAACTGTATCCATAGAATAACATCTTTTCAGAATAAAAATAGAGCAACCAAAAAAGCCAGCTTTTACATTAAATAATTTGATTTAATATCTTGAGAATGTTCCCTCATTTTGTACTTTCCACAGTTGTGAAAGCATGTTATTTTTAATACAAGAAAACTACATTTACTTTACTTAGCTTATTTCCCATCACCACCAAAACACGCACAAGACCACACTTATGCACATGCACACACCTTACTATTATTGACTGCAGAGGTTTAGCTGCAGGTAAACAACTAGATGAGTTGAATTTCAGTACTGCAGTCTTTTTTTGATATGTAACAAATTAATACTGTTTAGCTGAAATTGAAAAGGCTTTCTTACAGAAAAATTGACTGTTATCAGATGTACCCCTTCATTAAAATGCCTACATGCAAAGTGCTGTAGTTTATATAGAAGTTCCCAAATTTCCATATGCTAATGGTTTAGTCCCCAGCTTGGTACTCTCAGGAGACGGTGATTCAGTTTCTCATTTCTGATAAATAGAAAGCAGCAGAAATGATACTGTTAAGAAAAATGTTATGCTTTCTTTTTGCTCTCTCTTGGGTCCCTCCCTCTGGGGGAAGCCAGCTACATGAGGACACATCAGATAGACACATGGTGAGGATCTGAAACCTCTTGCCAAGTGAGTGAATGAGTGAGTGAAGTGGTTCTCCATCCTGTCAAGTCTTCACATGATTGCAGCCCTGGCCAATATCTTGATTGCAACTTTGTGAGAGATTCTGAACCTGAACCACTCGGGGAAGCTACTCCCAGATTCCTGACCCTCAGAAACTATGTGAGAGAATAAATGTTTACTGCTTCCAAGAATTGAGCTTAGGGATAATTTGTTACACAATAATAGCGAATTGCAAAAATTGATAAGGGGAGAACAGCAAATTTAAGTAGCTGGCTTAAAGCCACAGAACTGGTAAATGACAGATCCAGGATCCAAACATGGGTGATGTTGTTCTGCAAAACCCATTCTCTGTGCTATGCCAGGCTTAGTAAAGTTATGAATATCTTCATCCCATAAACCTGAAATAATTCATTTGCCTTTTCTCCCTCTACTTTCATTATCCAAATAAAATTAATAAAATATTACTTTCATCTAATCACTTCAATACTTTTAATATTCTTTACTTAAACATTTTCACTGGTTTCCTTCCTCATGAGCAGTAGTCTCTTTGAGGCTGCTTAAGTAGACGAATCTCATAGACCAAGAGCAGGAATATTTCTAGACCTTCGCAAGTTCTGGGAATATGAACTGGAGAGATCTCTTTCTGTTTCATCTCTGTTTTCATCATAATGTCTATGAAGTAGGTTTAATTGAGGAGTCTTTATTCAGTGGCAAAGAACATGGAACATTGGTTTTGCCCATAACATTGCTTTGTAAGGTCTCAGTTTATCCTGGATCTGGAAAAAAATTTGGTAATGCCAAGCAAGTGCACTTGGGGCTCTTTGGCTAAATTAATGAATTGATCAAAGCTGATCATTAACATTTTGGTCTCTCATACAGTTCACAGTCCCTACCGCTTCTCAGCTGTTGTGATGTGGAAGGTGTTAGTCTCTCTTCCATTGTTTCCTGGGCCTGCCTCTGGGTTGTGGGGAAGCATGGACACTGGAGAGATTCAGCCATGTGGACGTGTGAGTATGGGCACACTGGGGAGGATGGTGAGGATGCTGTCCAGTTTCAGTTCATTCCTGCTGCTACTTTACCTTCTGCCAGCAGTTTAAAACTGGTGATGGCAAAGAGTTTTAGGGGCCTCAATCAATAACTATAGTCCACCTAGGAGGCAGACAGGGTGGTCATGCTGAAGAATACACAAGCATCATAGTTACTCTTGATAGGGTGTAACTGGACCAGGCAGGCTAATGCTTCTCTGAATCAGATGGAATGAATCTGCCATACTTCCCAACACCACTGAGTCCTGTTACAGGCTGACCTGGGTGTGAAGCTGGCCACATTTCCTTTCTCTTAACTAAGACAAAGAAAAAGAGTGCTGAACTAAGCATGTGTAATTTCTCTACCCAAACTCACCAACTAGGTAAGTCTCTTTCCCTCCCAGGGAGGAGTAGTGAGTAAATCCAGAGTCAAGAGGAATCTCATCTAAGTAGAACAAAAACAATCCTAATGAATACATGTGAATATGTGTGTACATGTTGGTATATGATTTATAATCAGCACAGTGAAATATGTGCAAGGACACCTGAGAGATAGCTCACACAAGTATCTGATTTGAAGTGGTTCCTGGGGTACAATGTGAAGGGAGAAGAAAAGAATGGGGAGATAAGCAAATAGGAAAAGAACACGAAGAACTAAAAAGCAGTATGTATGGTGGATTTAATGTATGTAATACACATGTGTGCATATGTGTGTGTGAATATATACACATTGCATTAAGAAGTGATGCTCAAAATACTTAGAGCTGCATGGCACAGATAATACTTTGCCAATTATGGTGAACACCAAAGAACTGGGCAGAATTCCTAAAAGCCCCCTTGTTGAGCCAGGCTTTCGTCTGCATTGTGGGATAGCTCAAATGGTCCCAGGAAAGGGACTAGAGTCCAGGGTGTCAGGGAAGGCGTTGGCACTTGGGAGGCTTAAGACAGTACCTATTTACTAAACCGATTCAGAAATATGTCAATATTTGGACCATATTTACAGTTTTATTAGTCTAATCCAGTTGAATCACCTATTTATTGACTTACTCATAAGCTAAGATCAAATTCTTACAATGTAGTAGGAAAGTTTTCTTCCTATACTAACATTATTTCAGGTGGTAACAGGCACAACTCACATGAAGAAACACTATAAATTCTAGGTACTGGAGGATCCAGTGCTCATTCAAATGACCAAAAAGTTGATGCTTGAGTATTGACTGGAAACTTTGCCATGGCTGTGGGCTGGGCCTTGGTTCCTCTTCACATGGCCTTCTCCTGGGCAGCTTGTGACTCCTTATAGCTTGGTGGTAGGTGTTGAAGTGAGAGTTCCAAGAAATCCAGGAGAATTCAGCATTACCTTTTATAATTTCAGAAGTTGCAGCATTGTAGTCTATTTTTCATTGTAGTCTTTTGGGCAAGACTGTCTTACCCAGGTTTAAGGGGAGGGGACATAGATGCTACCTCTCCAAGGGAGGAATTTCAAGGTTATATTGTTTAGACTATGTGGCCAGAGAAACATGGGGGAAAATACAATCTGCCACAACACATTTCTGCTACTCCCATGATGTCCATTGTCCATTCTGGTATGTGTCCCAAAGGTCTCATTTAGGGCACAGATTAGTTAGTATAACTGAAAGACTGGAGGAAAGGTAGGGAGAGGATTGAAATTTTCTAATATACCAAAGGAAGAAATAAAGTTGACATCTGTTAAGCTCCTACTTAATGATGTGTCAAGCATGTGCTGGGTTCTTCTCCTAAGATATCTTTATTAAATCTTCACCATAGCTGGGTTGGGTAGGCACTGTAATTACCATTTCAAAGATGAGGAAATTAAGGCAGAAGTAGTATGTGGCAATTGTCCAAAGTTACACAACTGGTTACTGGTAGGCCAGGATGGTAACCTGACTTCAAAGACAGTCCTCTTTCCACTACACTGTGCTTCAAAGTGTAGGTCATTAACACAATATGTTAAAGGTCCTCATTTTATTTGTACTGCACAGTTCATTCTATTTCCTCTGGTACATGTATAAAGGATTTCTGTAATACTTCTCAAAAAAGTAAAATATTGTAAATAGTAGTAATGTGTAAATGGACAGATTTTTCTCTTCACATAACCAACGAAGTCTTCTCAAAGAGCACATTAGACATCTTGCTTCTCAACTAATGCCCAAGTCATCATTTATTAATCCACATATAAGAATTTACCATCTAGGGGACTGGAAAGATATCCTGGATAATTACTAAGAGTAAAATTGCAAGTTAATGTCCATCATAAGATACATAATAGAAATTAGAGGAATTTAGTATGGGGGTTTGTTGAATACAAAAAAGTACATAAATTGTGAAGGAAACACAAGTGAAGTCCCAAGAAATTTTTTATAAAGGTACTTTTCAGAAATGTATTATGGTTAAATATATAAAGAGTGCTCCCTGTTTAAAGAAGTTGGACATTTCTGTGTAGCAGGGATTCCCCTATAGCAGAGCACAGGTAATGGAGTTCATTGGAACCTCCTGAGTTGTTCATGGAGCATACCCTATATTATGGTTTAGATATGAGGTGCCCCCCCAAAACTCATGTATGAGAAAATGCAAGAAAGATCAGAGGTTAAATGATTATGAGAGGTGTAATCTAATTGGTAAATTAATCCACTGATATGGGTCAACTGGGCAGTAACTGTGGGCAGATAGGGTGTGGCTGGAAGAAGAAATAGGTTGCTGGGGCAGTACCTTTAAGGTTTACATTTTGTCCTGGTGAGTGGAGCTCTCTGTTTCTGATTGCCATGACCTCAGCTGCTTTCCTCTGCCACGCCCTTCTGCCATCATGTTCTGCCTCATCTCAGGCCCAGAGCTATAGATTCAGCTGACCATGGACTGAACTTCTGAAACAGTGAACCAAAATAACTTTTCCTTCTCTATGTTGCTTTCGTCAGGTATTTTGGTTATAGTGAGGAAACTCTGACTAAAACATTCTTTAACTAGGTGTGTTTAATCTGGACACAAAAGCCTTGTTTTAATGATCAGTGAGGTTCTTCCCCAAATATTTCTTTATAACAAGGTCTGGAACTGGGGAAAGAAGAGTTGAGGATCCCCTATCTCTATTATTTGGTACTAAGTATGAACATTCAGAGTGGTTATGAATAAGAGACTGTAAAAATTATGCATATTTTACCATACAATGAACCAAAGCATAAGTGTAATTCAATCATAATGCAATATACATGTCATCAATACAGAAGGCTACAGGAAGACTTTTGGCACAAACTTAGAAATATTTCTTACCTAAGAGCTGCTCTTTGAAATTAATGGTGTTTCGAACAGATACATGCTAAACCACCTAGAAGAGACAAAATGATTTGCAGGCTAGTAGAACTGCAGTGATTTGGTATTTGAAGGAAAACACTGTGTCTGTCTGAGTTAAGGTGACAAAACACAAAAATGGAGTCACTGAGGCAAAGGTTGGTTGGGTATATCCAACCCTGTTGAGAAGAAGGAGACTTGGTCAGGATTTCCAGTTGTAATAGTCTTGTTCATTCATTCATCTACTGAAGTTCATAGAGTACCTACTATGCTAGACACTGTCCTAAGTGCCAGAAACATGGAAGTGAATAAGTCAAAATCTTATGGGGGAGAAGGCAGGCAATATGTAAACACACACAAGCGCGCGCGCACACACACACACACACACACGTAATATCAAGTTCATGCTTCATAAAAGCTAAACAAGGTAGAAAATAGAGTGAAGGAGGGTGATCATGGAGAGGAAACATGGTAATATTTTGGATTGGATGGTCAAGGAAGGCCTCTGAAAGGATGTGGTATTAAAACAGAGATATATGTATGAAGTAAGGAAGAGAGTCATATGAAGATCAGAGGGTAAGAGAGTTCTAAGCTGATGGGAAAGGAAGTGGAAAGCTCAGAGGTGGAAATGAACTTTTATGTTCAGGGAACTGAAGGAAGGCCAGTTTGGCATTCATTAGTGCTATTTGCTACAGGTGCTGGTTCTCTCTCCTTTTGGGCACAAGGTAGTGCTGCACTACTTGGTTCTTCTGTGGATGGGTAGGAACACTTTACTAGTTCTAGACAGTGAGTCATGAGCATAAATAACATGTGTCACTTATGACAGAGCCAATGCAAAACTCTCTGAAGCTCTTTTTTCCTTCTTACTGGTATGATGATTAGAAATTCTCCAGACAGTGGCTGCTTTGATTAGCGTAGACCTCAGATTGAGGAAGAAAACAATGTGGGATCAGAGTCACTGGTGGACTCCTAAAAGACACATAATGTAAGCAAGAATTATTCGTATTGTTTTAAACCTCTGGAATTTCAGTTATATTTAATCATGGTGTGGCATGAACTGTCCTGGCTGATCATGTAACTGGGGGAGAACACTAGACAGACAGAGGAAGAAGATGAGATCTAAGGGACAGGCAGAGGTCAGATCATGCAAAAACTTATAGATTAAGAAAAATTTGAAGTAATCTTTGGAGGAATTTGAGCAAGGGAATTACAGGGTATGGTTTGCATTTGCAAAGAATCACCTAGTCATGTAGGGGAAGGTCCTTATTCATAGGATATATCTATTGAAGTATTCAGGGACAAAGTATAATGAGGATGTTTACAACTGCTTTCAAATAATTTAGTAAAACATGTGTTGATGTTTGTGTGCATGTACTTGCACAAAGGGGGTAGAACATTAATTTGTGAATCTAGATGATGGATAGGTATGTAGGTGTTCATTATATTCTTTCAATTTTCTTTTAATATGGGATTAAAAGTTTATAAAATTAAAAACTAGATGGGGGGTTGCTCTAGAAAATGATACAGTGAGATAGAAGCAAAGGAAAGCATTAGGAAGCTACCTCAGGTGAGAGATGAAGCAGGCTGGAGTAGCAGTGGTGGCAATGGAGAGGAATGGGTGAAATCTTTTTTGCATGGGAGCTGGCAGGAGCTGCTGATAGATTGGCTGTGGGATGTGAAGAAAAGAGGAGTCACTGTCTTTCAGAGGTTTTTGTCCTGAGCAAGTGGGAGATTGGTGATGTTACTAACTGGGAGGAGACAAGCAGAAGGGGCAGTTTTAGGGGATTAGAATAGCAATTCTATTTTAGAAGTATGAAGGGTGAATATCCAAGTAAAGACTGGTTGGGAAGCAGATAAATGGCTTGGAATTTATAAAAAGTCTAGGCTGGAAATATAAAATGTGTAATTATCAGAATCTAGTTGCATCCAAACCACTAATAGGATAGGATCTCCTAGGAAGCAAGTGTAGATGGAGAGGGTCAGACTGAAGTATGGGGAACTGGAGTCTGAACAGACTGGGAGAATCACACGGTTCATTTGATTTCTCTGTGTTCTGACTGCATGCTTACTAAACAAGTACCTGATTATTATTTGACTTCCCATATGGATCCACCCATATGGGAAAGAGGGGTCATAAGGATTTGGAATATTTTAGTTCCTAAGACAGATCTTATTTTAAATAAATTGATCACACTCACAGGCTTGGTTTGAGTCAGCCCCTGAAGCAGCCATTCTCACTGCTGACAAATCTGATGATGAGTCTGCATAAGGAGAAGCCAGACACAGAACTGTGGAAATTCCCCAAAGAAATGAATGCTACAGTGCTGGCTGGCATTCTTCTTTAGCTCACATCTCTTTGTAGCCTGCCAAGCAAGAATGTTCTCACATTTCCACAACTGGTGAGAACACCCTGAGCCAGGTACAGCTAAGAGAAGATTTCCTTTATTGGCCTATCCTTTTTTATTGTCAAGGTCCTACTGATTTGTCACCATGTCTCTCACACAGTTTTTCTTTCATGCTTATTTTATATTTCCTGAGATCAGGGTCCTTATTTGTATTTCAGGAGCATTCTTAATGTGCTTGATAGACTTGTGTTTTAGTTTTATTCCATTTTAATAAATAGTATTCACATGATTAAAAATCCAAATGACAAAGTGTACACCAAGCAATCTTCTTTCCACCTTCTCCAAGTCTGTGATTTCCCCCTAAATCATGCCCCTACATTCTGTAATCATGTGACAACACTTGGCTACAATGATGCCTTGGAAATCCAGCCTCCAGTAGGGCAGCCACATGCCCACTGAAATGCTATTCCTCCGGAAGAAAGGGATAATGGCTTTCAGTGAATATGTAGCAGGCTCTAGTACATTGACTGTCTCCCTCTGTAGGAGCTCTGGCCTCCTTCTCTGGGATAGGGCTGCTCTTTTATTTGTGGGGGAGAGGGAAAGCTTTTTATGAGGTAATAAGTTTCAACAGAGACTGGAGGGAGCTCTGTGGGTATCTGAGGAAGGACACTCAGGGTTCAGGAACCACAAGGGCTTCAAGGGGCCAGAGAGGATGGAGAGTGGAAGGAAGTGATACTGGAAGGAGCCAGAAGTGTGTCAACATCAAGCATGGTCAAGCAGTTGAATTTGATTCTCAGTGAGACGACATATCACCATAGAGTTTTTGTTTTGTTTTGTTTTGCTTTGTTTGCGGTGCTGGGGATTGAACCCAGGACCTTGTGCTTACGAGGCAGGTGCTCTACCAACTGAGCTATATTCCCAGCCCCTCACCATAGTTTTGAAGGGTAGCATGATCTGATTTATATTTTACACAGATCGCTGCATCTGCTATGAGGGCAACACCTGTGGGGAGGCAAGAGTAGAGGCTGGGAGACTCCTAGAAGGTTACTGCAGTAATGCAGGGTGGAAGTGCTGGTGGTTTGAGTATGTGACTATAAGCAGTCAGATTCTAGACAAAGTTTGTTGGTGGAGCCAAAAGTAAATGTTGGAGGGAAGCGAGTAAGATCTAAGAGCAAGAGGGAGATCCGGGGTGACTTCAAAGTTTTGCCCCAAGGAACCGAAAGAATAGAATTTCCATTTACAGAGCTGTATATGGGTAGAGAAAGAATCGGTTGGGAGTGAAGTAGGTGGAAATATTGTTTATTTGTAGATGTATTGGTGATGTCAAGATGTAAAGTGACTGGCTATACAAATCACGGTGGAGTTTCAGCCTCAAGATATCAATTTTGGAGTCATTAGTAAATGAATGACATTTACTGTCATTGGCTTGAATGAGATTTAGAAAGTGAGTGTAGCCAGAAAAGGGAGAATGACCAAGCCTGGAATTTAGGGGCACTCCAATGTACAGATGACAAAAAGATGAAGAACAAAGACTTTTGAGAAGCAGCAGCTAATGAAGTGGGAAGACAACCAAAATGGCCCTTTCTTTCAAAGGGAAGTTGAAGAAAGAATTTCAAGGAGGTAAGATGAGGACTTGGAATTAATCCCTGGGTTTGGCAATTGGGAAGACATCATGATAGGACTTTCAGTGGAGTTGTGGGCATGAAAGTCTGATTGGAATAGATCCATGAGAGAACATGTAGAGAGGAAATAGAGGCAGAGACTAAAGATAAGGTTTGTGAAGTTTTAAAGTAGATCAGAGGAAAGGGCAGTAGCAGAAAACAGATGTGTAGACAAGAGAGCATTTCTCCCCCACCCCCTTCCTTTAGAAAAAGAGAGAGAGAGAGTCATAAAATGCTGATGGGAATAACCAAATTGAAGGCAGAGGGAGGGCACAACTGTAAAAGTTGAGTGCTTGAGTGAGTGAGAGAGCTGGGATCCACTTCTCAGGACTCTGATGAGCATTGGGGTAATTTAGTGTAGCAAGAAAGTCGGCCAGGCTGGGATCTATGCGCTGGTTCTTCCCAAGAATTGGTGATGAGAGCAAATCAACATTAGTGAAATCAGGGTCCCAAAAAGAAGTTGGGGGGAAGTGGGTAGGGGCTACTTGGAGTTGGAAGAGAGATAAAGGGTATAAAACTGTCTTTAGAGCAGGAGAGTAAGTTGATTAGGGAATTGGCTCTCAAATTTGACGGCAATTAACATCATCTGGAGAACTCAATAAAACAGATTGGTAGGCCCTACCTTCAGAGTTTCTAATTTAGTGGTTTTGAGGAATGTCCCAAGAATTGGCTTTTCTAACAAGTTCCTGGTCATCTTGATGCAACCTACTCTGAGAACCACTGGAGTAGGAGAAGTGTAGAGATCACTGGGGAGCATAACTGGATCCCTATTAAGGTTAGTGTTCATGAGATCAACAAACATGGTAGGTGTTTTTCTCCAGCCATGCTCAGCCTCTCAGGTGCTGGCTTGAGTAGGCCAAACATTAGATTTAACTAGGGTGGCGTTTTGTCAAACAGAGATATTTATTATCGTGGATCATGCCCCCTAACCTAGGTAAGAAGGGAAGTGAGCTGTACTGGAACTTGGGTGAGGCTCTGGGCAGGTACCTAGAGTGCAACATTTAAGGAGCCATTATGCAAGTGCCCACCTAACTCTTGCAGAACCCTGAGAGTGGCTCTTCTTAGATGCTGTACCCTAGAACCCTCCTCAAACACCCTAGTCCTGAAAACAGCACCTGAAAACTCATCTCACCCTGTTCCTGAAGACATACAAGAGTTCTGGGGGAATAAAAAGATGATGGACTCAGTACAATAGGGATCTTGATTGGATTAAAACAGTTATTGAAATTGGGATATTAAATGAAGTGACTCAAACATGTAGGAGGTGATAGTTCCAGAATATGATATGTGAGTAGACAATTATGGATACTTTCAGGTCTCACATAACTCAAACTTGTGTGGATTTTGAGATCATCCCTTAGGAATCCTGTCTCTTCTGGAGAAGACCCAGGGTGACACCTGGCATAACATAATGCTTTCCAACTGGGTCACATATTTCTAGAGTCTCTCATTTAGGAGGAGTCTGAGATCTACATGTGGGGTACATTCAGAGTATAGCCTTGTTGTTGCCTGACATTCTCAACCAAATGCTCAATGTCCAAATGAAGTGCTTTTCCTCTTCAATATTTCATGTTATCTGAAACAAAAGCAAAGATAGTTTAATTTTATTTTTAATTTTATTTTTTTGCAATACTAGAGATTGACCCCAGGGGCACTTTAGCACTGAGCCATACCTCAAGTTTTATTTTTTAGTTTGAGACAGGTCTTGCTAAATTGCCCAAGCTGGTCTCAAACTTGTGATCCTTCTGCCTCACCTTCCCAAGTAGCTGGGATTATAGGCATGCACTGTTGCAAGGAGCTGAGAATACTTTAACTTTGAAAGATGATCAAAAGATCTTGACACAGCTTAGCATGGGTTCTCTTGAGTTTTCTTTTGCAGAGCACGATGAATACTAAATCACACCATGATTTTCATTTCATGGTGAGTTAATCATCCCCAGTTCTGGTAAATTTGGAGATTCAATAATCCAGAGTGCACACCATCTGATTTTTCTTCTTCATCCATTCTCATCCTAATTGCTACAATCTCATTTTGTCACTCCCAAACAAAAAATTCTTTTCTGTTTTCTGTCTTCATTTTTCTTGACTACACTCTTAGATGTTGACTGATGATTGCCCACTTTTACTCTGTAACTGCTTTTCTGTTTTTCTCTCTTCCCTCTCCTGGTCCTTTTGCTTCCATCTTCTTAGCCCTGCATGGTCTGTGATCCTTGCTTGTATATCCCTTTAACCCTATGAGGATTCACTTGTGGACTCAAATTATCCCAGACTGTCCTGAATTTAGGAATTTACCAATTTCTCTAGTCTTAAAGATTCTGATTCAGTAATAAGTTATTGTTGCTGATGTTCCTGTCTTGACTTTGATAACCTGTGAATGGGACTGAGTCTGACCTCTCCTTGCTTCCCTGAGACTGAATCCTTATCACACATACTCTGAAGGCTTTGTCCCTCTTGGGCTGGCTCAGATTAGTCCTTCTTCCTCTGACACATTAGTCCAGTGCTGTAGTCTGAATCTTAAATGTTCCCCCAAAGGCCTGTGTGTTGGAAGCTTTGCCCCCTGAAAGACAGTATGGGGAGATGGTGAAAACTTGAAGAGATGGGGCCTAATGAGAAATTTTTAGGTCATTGAGGGCAAGTCCTGAAGGGGATTATATTACCCTGGTCCGTCTTTCTTTCCTTCTTTCCTTCCTTCCTTCCTTCCTTCCTTCCTTCCTTTCTTTCTTTCCTTCCTTCCTTCCTTCTTTCTTTCTTTCTTCTCTCTCTCTCTTTCTTCCTTTATTCATTTATTTAATCATTTATTTATTTATTTATTTATTTAGCTTTCCAGTCATGAGATGAACTGTTTTGCTCCATCATATATTCCTGCCACGATGTGCTATCTTGCTACAGGACCTGCAAAACTGTGAGCCAAAGTAAATTCTTTCTCTTTATAAGATGCTTATCTCAGGCATTTTGTTATAGTGATGGCACTCTGAATAACACATACGGGTACTTACTACTTGACCTCTTGATTAAGGCAACAGACTTGTTACTGAATTTCTTGGCTCTGGGGTCTTCTCTTCTCTAACCTTTATGCCCTTTATGCGGTGCTTCAAGAACAATTTTCTCAAAGCACCACATCTGCAAAAACATTATTCAAAAAGCTTAACAACCATCACAAAGTCTTGACACATCAGTAAAAATAGGCCAGAGTACAAATCCTGTAGGGTTTCCTAGGCCAGGACTTAATCCTTTGTTGCTGGATTATAGGACATCCAGGAATTCCTGAGGGAAGGTCTAGGGCATCCAAAGTTGTTGCACTTAAGGAGTTGAAGTACCTTTTTTCCCCCTTGATGCATAATTTATTGAAATGCCTTTTAAAAAATTCTTTTTAAGTATACATGACAGTAGAGTATATTTTGATATATTATACATATATGAAGTATAATTTATTCTAATTAGGATCCCATTCTTGCAATTATACATGAAGTACCTTTTTACCAACCATCATGAAAATAAGGCAAAATTTTAACAATCACCATCAGCATGCTGGTGTATACAGGTGAATATCAACTTTGACTTCTATAACCACTTGTCTTCTCAAGAAGAGTCAATAACAGGCCCTCTTTGAACATGGATCAGTGAGCATATACCATATAGTTTATGCCACCAAATACCAAGATGCATCTTTAAAAAGCAGGCTTTAAAATGCCTGAAGCAGGCACCATTGCAAACAAACCATCACCTGAAAAATAATTTGGAATGGCTTCACCTACACTCGTTCTTGTACTCTACTTACAAGTCTGTAACAGAGGCTTATATCACACAGGGCACATGGGTATAGCACTGTGCAGAAGAGATCTTGGAATTCCAACAAGAGAAGAGACTTCTAAATGGGGATCCAAAACGAGTCTGACAAACCCAGGAAAAATTACACAGAGAAAGGAATGTGATGTTGATACAAGAAGAGAAAAGAAACTGACTCCCTTGTCTTTTATTAGAAGGTTCAGAAATGAGAACCAGATTACAAAATAACTCCAGCAGCCAAGCACACAAGGGAGGTCCCTGCATCTAGGGTCTTATAAAGACCTGTAAAATGGTTTCCACAGTAGTGGGTGGGACTCATGGCAGATAAAGACCACCCATTCAGCCATGGAATGGAATGAATGTTCAGAGATTACATTTTGGAAGTTCAAGCAATTTTGGCTCCCACTGTGGAAATGTGGACTTGATTGTTGTTATGTGCTACTTGCAAAGGCTGATTAGTTCCCTTGATGGCTCTGGTAATGAAATCTATTCCACAGTTCACATATTTTCAGAAGTTCTGGGAAAAGGGGAATAAGTGGACAATAGCCATATTCTAGGAATTTAATAGCAGGGGAATTGATGAAACTAGAGCCCAGAAAGAAGAACAATATCTGTTTGTCCCTCCTTTCAGAGTTGATCTTAAGATGTTCCCACTGCATCCACCTCCCACAGTTGCCCCCACGGACTATGATGTCACCTATTGGGCTATTAGGGTAATCATTTTATTAACCTCTTAATACCAATCTCAGGTTCATTTCTGACCTCTCCACTCTGTTCTGATGCCTTCACTAATGTTCATCTCTGACTCTGTCCTGTGCTGTGAACTCACAGTAATGCCATTCAGTAACATGACCAGTTGGATAATCCCTCCTCCATATATTTTATTCATTTATTCACTAACTAACTCATTATTTAGCAAACATTTTTGAATACTTACTATAGCTCAGAAACCATGCTAGGTCCTGGGGGATGAGAGATGAAAGTGACACAGATTCTCTCATTATAGAGCTCATGGTCTAGTAGGTGGGGTTGGGGAGGGAGGAGATGTGTTAACAATCGATACATAGTATACTATGTTCACCAGTAGAACTCCAGGTACTGTATAATGATAAAACAGAAGAAGAGGTAAATAATTCTGTTAGGGGAAGATGCAGAAAGAACATCTCAGGAGGCGGCATGATTTAGATCCTAAGGAAAATTTCCATTCAAGGGAACAGATAAGAACATTTCACTCAGAAGGAATGGGGAGGACATACAGGTTGAAAGAAGGACGTATTTGGGGGAGATGACAATTGGTTTAATATGGCAAAGCAAATGGTTTTGTGCTGTGCTTAATTATGTGTCATTCTAAAGTCAGACCATAGGGAACCCTTTGTAAATTTGTGCAAGCTATTTAACTTCCTTGGATGCCATTTTCCTGTATGTAAGATGTGAATAAAATTAGCTCCAATCTCAGGGTTGTTTTTAATATTTAACAAGTTTACCTACAAACCTTCAAAACAGTGCTGTTAGCGAAAACTCAGTCCTTTTGTCCAATGCCAATTAAGTAATGGAGATAAGGTTTTGAGAAAAAGAAAAAAGAAATCGTATTGCTTTACTTGCTAAGGAGTAACACAGGGGACTCCTGTCCCAGGGTCTGTGATTCTATCATGGGAAATAGAGGGCTTTAAATAGGTGATTCAAATGCTACATTCCAGTGTGTGTCTTGTCAGGGGCTGTCATTCTTTAGAGATTGTCATGTCTTAGGTCTTCCTGCACCAACCCATATTCTGAATTACTATACTCCTGTGGTGTGTGTGTGTTCACCGACAGATAACTCAGCCTTGGATGGGAAGAAGGTTTATTTTGCTCCCCACAGGTGCTTAGATTGGGGTTTGGGGGAAAGGGAGAAGAGAAAATTTAAAAAAAATGTCCATTTTAAAATAAGCCATAAGTGTTATGTTCAAAGCATGAAGTGGACCTGTTACAGTGCTTCAGGTATAGTAAGGACATAAAATGTTCAAATGACTGTGGTCATCGCCATGGCCATTGTCCTTGTCACCACCACCACCATCATTCTAGCTTTGCCTCTCTGGTTTCCTTCACCTTAACTCGTGAGTGAGTTCTCTGTTTTAATCACTAAATATTCCTCAACTCCTTGTCCTCATTACTATCACCATTACCACTGTTTTAGCTTAAGCCCTTAAAATCTCTTCTAGAACCTGTCTTACTGCCTCCGTGATTTCTCTGGGAATTGAATTTCTACACATGACATGAAGGAAAGGAGAAAGGAAACCAAGGAAGATTAGGAAGGAAACGGGGGCTAGATATATTATGAAGAGGCTGTGTGCCAGGATAAGAGGTATCAACTTGATTCTGGAGCTAATGGAGATCCCTGAAATATTTTAAGTAGAGAAGTGATAGCAATGAGATTTGCATTTTCTAAAGATAATGGAGTAATTCTAAAGTTGGGGTCTATGGGTATCTTTGGAAGGTTGGGGAGGAGGTAAAGGAGAAATCAAGGTGATGCGTACAGTTTGGGGCTTCAAAAACTTTAGGGATGGGGCACCATCTTCTGAGATGCCTCGAGCATAAAGTTTTGGGGTAGGATTGTCTAGAAATGAAGTTGGAAAAGAAAAAAATGATTTAAATCACAAGATACTTTGGATTTTATCCTGAGTCTAGAAGCAAGGGCACAGATGTAGTTTTTTTGTTTGTTTGTTTATTTGTTTTGTTTTTCCCCTTGGGAAAAGGGAGTGGGAGAATGAGAGCATGCATTCTCCTCTGTTGGCTTCCCTTTTCTTGCATCCTATGGTGAAGTTCTCTTATCCAACCCTCAATTGCCCTCACTTTCCCTTTCAGGCCACTTAAAATATAATCATCATTGAAGAACCAGTGAAAACTGTCTCCTCTGAACATTGATTGTGTCTGACTATCTAGCCCACACTAACCTGCTTTTCGATTGCCCATTGTATTGAACGTCCAGATGCTCAGTCTAGTGCTTTCTCAATACAACTCTAACTGCTCACTGTCTTAGTTTTACCTTCCTGTGTTAAATTGCTGTCCTTACGAGCAAATGATTGAATCCTCCAAAAGATACATGGTAGAAAGTGTTAGATGGGACCTTAAAGATCAACTTGTCTAGTATGTGCAACCTGACATGCAAAATTCTAAAGATGATTGTAATACTGTCCAATGCTGTTTTTCTTAATTTAAAACTGTAATAGATATTGCATGTTTCTTATATCAAGTTTATAGAAACTATTTTGGGCATAATATCAATCCAGCTTAGTAGCACTGGTGATCACACAGTAAATGAATGAATTATTTTACAAATGATGATTCATTTTAAAGAAAAAACACCCAAACTTTGGAAAGATAGAAGACACAAAGAAAGGATAGCACATACCTTTGATGGTAACATCACTAATCATCAGGGAAATGCAAATCTAAACCACAATGAGCTATCACCTCACATCTGTTAGAATGAAAATTATTAAACAGATAAGAGATAAAAGTTGATGAGGATGAGGAGAAAAGGGAACCTCTGTACACCATTGGTGGGAATGTGAATTAGTACATCCATGATGCAAAG
>JAJEJO010000415.1:0-21544 GCA_020662805.1 Glaucomys volans
CATTCTATTTTAAACTCTGTCTGAAAAGACAGAATTACTTCATACTTAGTCTTTTCAAGATTATTGAGACTTAATCTGTGGCCTAACATATGCTCTGTCCTGGAGAATGTTCTATGTGCACTTGAGGGGAATGTGTATTCTGCAGATGTTGGGTGTAGTGTTCTAAGCAGGGTGTCTAGTCTCTGTATATTTTCAAAGTCTTCTGTTTTCTTATTGATCTGTCAGTATGTTCTGCTTATTACTGAAAATGAGGTATTAAAGTCTCTTACTGTACAACTGCATTTCTTCCTTTACTGATAAAATTTCCTCCATATTTTAGGGGTTGCTCTTGATTAGTGTATTATGTTTATAATTGTATCTTCTGATGAATTATCCCAAATTTGATGCCCTTATTTGTTTCTTATAACACTTTTTTGACTAAAAGATTATTTCATGTGGTACTAATATGGTGTCTTAGTCCATTCAGGCTGCAATAAGAAAAATTCCATTAAATTTTTTTTTCTCCAACTTGGGAGACTAGGAAGTCCTAGATAAAAGCACTGGAAGCATGGTAATGACTTGTTTCCTGACTCATAAATGAGCAACTTCTAGCTTTGTCCTCCTGTGGTAGAAGAGGCAAAGGAGTTCTCTTGCTCCTCTTATAAGAGCACCAATCCCATTCATGAAGGCAAAGACCTAATCACTTCCCAAGGGACCTCCCTCCTCATAACACCACCTGGAGGTCAGGATGGCAAGATACACATTTTAAGGTAACACAAATATTCAGACCATGGCACATAGTGACCCAACTCCATTTGGGCTATTATTTGCATGGTATTTTCTCAATCCTTTTGCTTTTAACTTATTTGTGTTTTATGTAAAGTAAGTCTTTTCTGAGTAGCACATGATTAAATCACCTTTTAAACTCATTCTTCCAATGTGTCCTTTGAATAGTTTAATCCATTTTTTTTAAAAAGTGCTTATCAGAGAGTACTTAATTCTGCCATTTTGGCATTTTCTGTGTATCTCATAACTTTTTTGGTTCCCAATTTCCTGCATTACTACCTTCTTTTGTTTTTAATCAACTTTCTGTGGTGATTCCATTTTTCCCCCTTCTATATATTCATTAGTTATGTGTAGATATCACAGATTATAATTAGTATCCTAAATGGATAATAGTCTAGTTTAAATGAATTGTAACTGGGATTATGATTGTGGCTCAGTGGTAGAGTGCTTGCCTAGCATGCATGGGTTCGATCCTCAGCATCACATAAACATAAAGGTATTGTGTCCATCTATGACTAAAAGTTTAAAATATAACTAATTGTAATAGCTTCAGTAGAATTCTAAACTGTTTCTATGTCTCTGTTCACCTTTCTTTGTTCTTTTTGTCTCATATTACATCTTTATATATTAAGTTAGACTTCTAAGTATTTTGTATATTTGTGTTTTAAATCACATAGGAAACAAAAAGGGGAGTTATATACTCAAAACTGCACTAATGGTGCCTTCAATATTTATGTAATTATCTTTGCCCAAATTCTTTATTTCTTTATACGATTTCAAAGTACCTTCATCTAAGCATAATATCCCTTTCATTTCAGCTGGAAGGAATTCCGTTGGCATTATTTGTAGGAGAAGTCTACAGATTTGTATTAGCAAGTCAGAAGCACAACATTTAAAGGTTAGGGACTGAGAGTCTTAAAACATAGGAATAACCTGCATCAATGAAAGAGATATGTCTATCAGCAGGAAAAATCATGAACTCCAAATACAGGTATTTGGGCAATATATGGGTGGAAAGAGCCATGCACACTGAGGATATCATTATACTATAGTAATGTTAAACTGGAAATTAGCAACTGAGATCTTTGCAATGCTCCATCTCACAGGGTCTAGAATGATGGTACCAATAATGGCTAACACTTATTAATGCTAGCTTTGTGCCAAGCTCTAAGGGTTCATATTTATACTCATTTAATCCTTACCAGGGATAGTGGTAGTAGTCCCTGTTTACATCTGATGCACAGGCAAGTCTCCAAATCACCTAGAGATGGACAAGAATGGCAGAAAAGGGAGTCAGACACAGGATTTAAAGCCCAAACTTTTAAGTATTGCAATGAACATAGACTTGCAAATGCATGACTATTCATGGATTTGAAATGATTGCCAAGACTGAAGTTTTCCTAGATCCTAAATTAATTTTGTGCCCCTATTATCCCTTGGTTCTTTCTTCTTTCTCAATACAACAGAAAGTTAGTATTTTCAATAATTGATAAATACCAAATTTCATTCCTAATCTTATGCTTAGATATATTCCTTGGAATCTCATCTGAACTCCAATGCATGATTAAACATGGACACTGATGCTTAAAATGGAATTACCAATACTCTGGGAACATTAACTCTGAATACAAAGAGATTAAGGATGTTTGCGGGGGCGGGGGGGGGTGTCAATTGAGTGGAACACTCCAGAAAGTTAGAACAAATCATAGTAGAAAGGTCATTCAAAGTCCCAGGTTTTAATATTATACTACTTATTAGTGGTTTTCACTTGAGCAGTTTAATAAACCTCATATTTGAGATTTCCCAGGCAGTGGATTGGGCATGCTAGTATTTACATAGCACTTTAATTATTAATTCAGCAAACATTTTGAGCATCTTCATACAGACATATACTAAACAGATCATATCTGTGTTCTCATTCAGCTTAAAATCTAGTTGGGGAAGAAAGAAATGTGTGTACATACAAAATAATAAAATGTCAGAGACAAACATTCTGAGAGAAATACAATAGAAATGGGATGAAGACTAGAGGGGAAGTCAGGGACAGCTTCTCAGTTAAGTGACATCTGGGCTGAAATATAAATGATGTGATAGAGCTGATCCTGTGAAGATCAGGGGAAAAATGCAAACAGAAGAAACAGCCAGGAAAAAGCAATCAAAGTAGGGATCAGCCTGACACACTCAAAGTTCCAAAATAAGACCATGTATCTCAGATGAAGTGAAACTGAGAGGAAGAGGGGAGGGAGAGAAGATGGAAGAAAAGTCATGAGCCAGGTCATATTTGTGAGAACTTGGGGTAACATATGCTGTGAAACATGGCATTGATCAGTGCATTTCCAGGCATTGGGCATGGAGATTCTCGACAATTTTATACAAAATCTTGGAGAACTGGGGTGAGCATGGGTTGCATCCCCTTTGCTTGTATGTGACAAACCTCTGTGTAGCACAGAGATGCTTTTCTGGATGGTCCCTGTGTCTCTGTATGTCAAGTGTTGTTGCTGCTCTCTATGCCATGCTTCTGATTTTGTGTAGTTCCCATTGTAACCCTTCCCAGAATTCATAGAATCCTAATGCTGGAAGGATTTTAGGTATCAGGTAGGTTAGTGTCTCAATTTTACTCACATAGAGACAGACCCAAAGGGAAAACTTTCCAATGCTTTTTGCATTACCTTTTGCAGTTTCCTTCTAGTGTAGTTCGCAGTCTTTGTAGTAATTGTTCCTTATGTTTATAGTAATTCTAAATCTTCAACACTTCTGTGGTCTTAATAGTCCGAGTCATTTTGATCTCTCCAAAACAGGCATCCTGAATATTCTTTCAGATAATTTGCAAACTCAGTTCTCATTTTAAGATGGAACTACTAGAGCAGTTCATACTGAACAATTTTCTTTTGCATTTTATTGCACTGCTCCTGCTCAAGTTCAGTCCATTTTGTTATGAATGGCAAGTTCCCAGCACCTGGAGTCAGCTCCTTTTCCATGTTCTCCTTCACATTATTGCTGCTTAATGAAGGTAGAACTCATTTTTGTAGAGACCTGTGAGATTCTTTTTTTCATCTTTCTGCAGGAAAAGTTTCATATTGCTCTTCTTGTCTGAGCTATAAATTGTTGAAAATTTCTAAACTGGCCCAGGTAGAGAAATAAAGCAATGTATTCTCATCTGCTCAATATGACTCCAGCAGTTTGCTGATTCTGAGTGAAACATTGCTTATCTGGTTTACAGTTTTCTTTGACATACTGAGATGCATAGTCCAGGTAGGGTTTTCCCATTATCATTCTTTCCCTGCTTCTACCATCTTTGATTGTGTAGAAGGGAAGTTGACATAGATTCTAGGATGATGGCTTATAAATGGAACTGTCCTTTGGAGGTTGTTTCTGTGTGTCATATTCGGCTTATTCTACCTGAGTTAATTTTTCTAAACTGAACTTGATCCTATTTGCCTGAGAGTATTGCTCAATTAACTCTGGTTCTGAACTCAAAGTTTATGGATTTCTTGAAAATGAGGAATAAAGCCTTTGAACATAATGTGAGATCTAGTTCACTTAGTTTATTAGAAATGAAATTTCATAGAAAATCTGTAATAAAATTAAATGATGTGAAATAAGGGAAACATGATGGACTCTATGTTAGTTTTTCATTACTATGACCAAAAGACCTGACAAGAACAACTTAAGAGGAGGAAAAATTTACTTTGGTTCATGGCTTCAGAGGGTCAGTCCATGGTCACCTGACTCCATTGCTCTGGGCCCAAGGCCAAGCAGAACATCATGGTGGAGGAGCACTGCTCCACACTCATGGTGGCCAGGAAGCAGAGAGAGGGGAAAGGACACAGGTCTGATGTGCCCACCGCAGCACATTCCCTCAATGATTCGCCTTCTCCAGCCATGCCCACCTGCTTACAATTACCACCCAGCTAGTTCTTTCAGACTAGGATGAACTGATTAGGTTACAGTCCTCACAGTCCATTTCAATTTCAAACATTCCTGCACTAATACAGGAACTTTTGGGAGACAGCTCATATCCAAACCATAGCAGGCACACACAGGAAAAGAATTGACTTGGGCACTATTTCCCAGTTGTATATCAATGTCCCTTTGTATCTTCTGCATCTTTTTAGTGATCATAGGAATTAGAATAAGAGATGTTTATTTGAATTGGATACTTAAGGATTAAAACTTG
Source organism: Glaucomys volans (assembly GCA_020662805.1). Classification (NCBI taxonomy): domain Eukaryota; kingdom Metazoa; phylum Chordata; class Mammalia; order Rodentia; family Sciuridae; genus Glaucomys; species Glaucomys volans. The sequence continues at coordinate 4,943 of JAJEJO010000415.1, forward strand.
AATTTATCAGATAATTTCTTTTTCTTAAGTTTTGATCATTCTTCAAAGCATGTCAAAGGGACCTGTTAGAAACTTTGACAGTTCCCATGTCGTGTGTGTGTGTGTGTGAAAGCATTTCTTTTTTCTTTTTTGTAATTGCATATGAACAGAATGCCTTTATTTTATTTGTTTAGTTTTATGTGGTGCTAAGGATCGAACCTAGTGCCTCACACACAGTAGGTAAGTGTTCTATCACTGAGCTACAGTCCCAGCCCTTGTGTGTGTTTTTTAAACATGGCGACTATAGTTAACAACAACATAGTGCATACTACAGTTCCAAGAGAGTAGATCTTAAGTGTTCTCACCACAAAATGACAACATGGTGAGATAATGCATGTTAATTAGCTAGATCCAACCATTTAATGACATGTGTATAATACATTTTAATCTCAAGTTTAAATGTGTGTGTGTGTATATATATATATGTGTGTATATATATATGGACACATAAAACTTGTACATATTTGTGGGGTATTTGTTTTAGTATTTGAATACGTTATGTAATGTTCAAATAAGAGTCAGTATATCTTTGTCCTTGCACATTTATAATTTTTTGTGTGAAAACATTCAAAATATCTTCTTCTAGCCTTTTTCAAAATATACAGCACATAATATTTATCCATAGGCACCCTGCTATACAGTAGAATACCAGAACTTATTTCTTCAGTCTAACTGTAACTTGGTACCCATTGTGCTATCTCTTCTTTGACACTCAGCATGTTTATTGGAGTTTTAAACTCCATAATCCTCTTTTCCTCACTAAAATGTAAGCAGGGACCATAACTTTACACATCCTCAGATGTGTGCTATCCCAGTTTAGTTGGTCCTCAATCAATATGTACTTATGATGAAAAGAGAATATGAATTGAGACAAGAAAACAAACTAAAATTTGTACCAATCAAACTCTGGGCACAAAAGAGAATTTAAGGTGTACAGTAGGTGGTGTAGTATATTGTTAAGGAAACATTCAGTTGAAGAGGAGGACTGAAAAGACTTAGACCAACTTGATCTTAACTCTGTTGGCCTCTCTCTTTTCCACCTAATTTGTAGTGATTATGAAAACATAATAGGAATTTAGGGTCATAAAATGACAAAGTCTGGTCATGTGCAGGATTTTCTGCAGGAAGAATTATAATTTTGAAATAAGATTCAATTTGGTACCTCAAGAGTTTCCTGATTACATCCCAACATTACCTTACCTACAAATCTACCTCTGGTTTTGAAACAGTGTTTGAATGTACAACTTGATCTTAAAATTCACAACATCAATTATGTTGGGTGTCAGTTGTTTATTCCTTAAATGCTACTTTTTTTTTTTCTGGAATCTTCATATCAAGAGATACTCCTAACACATAGCACTAGCTATTATGTAATTCTTTGGTTGCTTGTCTTCTCCCATCCTTTGGAATGTAAAACACTTAAGGGATTTGGTGTTCCTCAGGATGGAATCAAGCATAGAAATTGGAGCTAGACATAACTGAGACGTAATATGGCTACTTCATCATCATGGCTTAGATATGAGATATCCCCCAAAAGCACATGTGTGACGAAATACAAGAAAATTTAGAGGCAAAATGATTAAGTTTGGAGGTGAAATGATGGCATCATAAAAGTCGTTACCTGATCAGTGAATTAACCCACTGACATGGGTTAACTGGTAACTGTAGGCAGGTAGGGTATGGCTGGAGGAAGTAGGTCAGGAGGGCATGGTTTTGGGGTTTATATTTTGTTCCTGGTGATCAGAGTTTGTTGCCTACTTCCTTGTTGCCATGTCTCAGCTGCTTTCTTCTGCCACACCCTTCCACCATGATGTTCTGACTTACCTTGGACTCAGAAGTATGGAGTCAGCACACCATGGACTAAATCTCTGAAACTGTGAGCCAAAATACTCTTTACCTCCTCTAGGATTTTCATGTCAGGTCTTTTGGTCACAGTGCCAAAAAGCACATTTAACCTGTTATTGCTATGTTACCTGGATCAAGTGACTTAAGCTATTTGTCACCTAGTTTTCTCTTAGTCTTTTTATAAGAATTAATGAGATAATACATGTAAAAAGCCCGCACTAAAAGTGTTCAATTAATTATTTAAAAATATTGTATATCTTATATTTATTTGTTCCTTAGTTATCACTTGGCAAAATATCTTTGAATTTTTTTCCAGCAGATTGTTAAGTAAAATACTGACTTTCATTGTTAGGAAAAAATGTGCCCGAGTTACTCATTTTCATAACCTCAAATACAATACTTTCATTAAACACTTAAAATGTTTTACTTGGGGACCTTAATTGTTTAAATATTACAAATCCTGAAATGTTTCTATTAGATTAGTTTAAAAGAAATAAAATATTTTTGTCAATGGCAAGGACACACTCAGGACACATAGTTTCAAGTCTGTTCAGAAATGGAGGAAAAATAGAACATGGTAACACATGGTTAGATGTTTTAGTCTATTATATTTCTTCCTCTGAAAATCATATTTTAGATCTCTGCTCTTCCATTCATCTGGTCTGATTATTTAGGGTACTCATTCTGGTATTTACAGATCCACATCCCACCCCTGTGGGATTCCTCTGACTTGCAGTGCAACTTTGTACTCTAATGTTCTTTTTTTTTTTTTAAGTTAGAATCATGTATTTTAATGAATGAATTTTTTATTTTTATTTTTACAGACTTCATTTTGATTGATTGTACACATATGCAGTATAAATTTTCATTTCTATGGTTGTGCATGATGTACATTCATATCATTCTTGTTAATCACACATGTCCATAGGGTAATGAGAGAGGAATAGAGGATCTAATGTTCTTTTATAGGACTATTCTCTCATCCCTGAAAATGAGCCCCAAATTTTTCACTAAAGCCCCTTTGTGAAAATGTTGATCACTAACTTCAGCATCTGTGTAACAAATACTCATTGAGCACATAACTGAATGCAAGTGTTGTATTCATTTAGGATTTAATTGTATTATTAAATGTTCTAACTTGGATTGAATTAAAAAGCACCTTATGAGTCACATTGATACCTTAGGAATTTCTCAAATTCTAACAAATTTCTCTTGTGAGAGAAATACAATTGAGTGATAGTTTCAAAAGGTGATTAGTAGTCTACCACATCCAAAAACAAGGAGGGGAGATATGGCACTCACTGATAAATTTTATTGATGTAAACAGACAAGATTGGAGCTTAAATATGTCCCAACTTAGGGATGAACAGTTCCAAACAGCTGACTGGAACAAACGAAGTCATTATTAATTGGAGAGCTGAATAAACTAATTCTAGTTCTAATCCTGATGGTTTAGAACATCACTCTCTGACTAGGGGAGCCACTTCCTCCTTGTAGCTCCGTTCTATCTCCTAATGCATGTCTTCCTTGGAAAAGTGGAAGAGGCTGTGGTACGTCTGGTAAAAGCTTTGTTTCTTTTTATTCTCCTATTTTGGGAGTACCTGAGGCCTCATTTCTGGAAACAAGGCATGAGAATAAGGCATTTTTTCCCCTTATAAATATTGTTTCAGTTAGCTTTTTCTTTGCCATGATCAAAATATCTGACAAAAATGACCTAGGGGAGGGAAGGTTTGAGGCTCACAGTTTCAGATGTCTCAGAGGTCTCAGTTCAGAAAGAACCAGTCTACTGCTCTGGACCCAAAGTGAGCAGCACTTGGTGGGGAGAGGGCATGGCAGAGGGAAGCAGGGGAGGGAAGGGGTCACATGAAAAATGCACCTTTTCAGGGCATGCCTCCAGTGACTGGCTTCCTCCAGTCACACCCAGCCTGCATAGTTACCACCCAGCCAGTCCATTCAGACTATGATGAACCAATGAGGTATGGCTATCATAACCTACTCATTTTACCTCTGAAGATTTCTGCATTAACAGAATCTTTTTTGGGGAACACTTCATATCCAAACCATAACATGCATATTTTCTGCATATTTGTGTAATTACATTGGCTGAATACAGATAAGGTTATGTGCTTATGATACATTTTTGTGTGTTCATGCATTTATAAGCCAGATGCTATCTGAAATGCTGTGTGTTCTAATATTCTCCTCATCAATCATCAAACGTGGATGTTATTATCTCCATTTTAGAGATAAGGAAACTGAGGGATGGACTATTAAGTAGCTTGCCTGGGTCACAGACCTCAGATCTGCTAGGTGGCTCCAATGCCTGTGCTCTGAATTTTAGATGCTTTTCTGGACTCTAATACTTGTTGTTCTCACACTAATTAGATTCCTTGTATATAGATTAGCAGCTGCACCTAAATTCCACACCTTAGGAGGACTGAGTTCCTTTGTGCCAGTCATTCGCTTGTTCACATGGTTCTGGTTTGAACTTGATCATATCATTGTATGACTGAAGATTGGATTGGAAGAGTTCCTTTCCCATGACAGAGTCTGAAGAAAATAAGTGCATTTCAGATACTCATCCATATTTTAACTGTCCTAGGACAACACACGTAAAGCTAGAGTTTGTGTCTTTTGCAGAGAAAAATCTACTTTTGTACAATCTGCTCATTACCATACCAGTGACAATGGCAGCTACATTACCAACCTTGAATTGCTACAAGGATGGTAAATGTCAACCGACTTGCCTGTCTTTTCTAGGTTTAGGGAAACATAAAATCATATTTAAGAAGAGAATTTTTTTTCCAACTGTGAGGATTTCAAGCACAACATCAACAGAGCTGAAGAACCATCAGAAGCTTCTTCATTTTGTCATAATTCCTCTTTCGTCTGAACTTCAACAGCATGGTGCCATGTCAGGTTCAGGCCAGGATCAAAGTTTATGACTGGATTCGATTTCTAAAATTGAAGTTCCATATAATTCAGCCTGAGTTATCAGTAGTCCGTTATTCAGTAAGACAGCCCCACCATCAGTGCCATCTAGGAATTTATGGAGCCAGTGACTCTTCAGAGATTGTCACTGGTTTTTTATTGTGTGCCTCGTGGTAATTATTTGCTGAGAGTAATTTGTAAGTAAACATAAATGTAGTACCAGTAAGTGAGAAGGGAAGCTTTAGAATGAGAGGGAAAACAGCCTGAGTTGAGGCTGAAATATAGAATGAAAGAGGACCAACCAGATTAGGGGCAGAATAAGGCAGAAAATTATCTAGGAAATTATGAGTATATTAAGGTAGGGAAGAAACAGAAAGCTTTGGGAAAGGTTCCAGAATCATGAAGTATAGAAATAAAGCAATCAAGGAATAAGAAGGTGAACTAGTATATTTCAGTTTTATGGGAGAGCACTAGCCAGTACAAAGTGAGACCTGAGCAGTCTTTGAGCGCTCCCAGGTGATTCTAGTGTTTATCCAGGGTCAAATGGCGATTTCAAAGGCTACTTATTGGTCTTACTTTTGAGAGTGTAAAGGTGTGAACCATAAACGTAGATTTATATCACATTTTATCTTTGTAAAACTTCTAAATGTGTTTTCTGTGGAAGTTGTTAGGAAGAAATCTGACTTCCTAGAAGAACAATAACCCCCAGTGGCTTATTTTGGACTAATTTCTTCATATTCTTTCTCCTCCTCCTCTCTTACTCTCTCTCTCTCTCTCTCTCTCTCTCTCTCTCTCTCTCACTGTCTTGCACTCTCTCTCTCTCTCTCTCTCACACACACACACACACACACACACGGGATTGAACAGGGTGCTTTACCATTGAGCTAGATTCTCAGTCCTTTTAAAATTTTTTTATACTTTCAGACAGGGTTTCACTAAGTTGTTGAGGCTGGCCTGGAACTTAGCAATCCTCCTCCTTCAGCCTCCAAATTGCTTTTTTATGTTTTATCAGGGTATTATATTCCTTAAAATTCATAATGACCTTGTTTTACACATAATGGCTATGGAAAAAATTTTAAAAATATTCTCACTCTAGAAATAGCTTTTAAAAGACTTTAGCTCTGGGCTGGAATTGTGGCTCAGTGGTAGAGGGTTTGCCTAGTATGTGTGAGGCACTGGGTTTGATTCTCAGCACCACATAAAAATAAATAAATAAATAAAAGGTATTGTGTCCAGCTACAACTGAAAAAATTTTTAAAAGACTGTAGCTCCATTTCTTCATATTGATGTAAACAAATTCCCCTCCTTTTTCTTCTCCTTTCTAAAAAGAGTCTAAAAAAATCTTTGGTATTTACATGTGAAATAGCTATTTTATGTAGATATAAAATAATTTTTTATATATTTGTCCAACCTCATAGAGGTTGACCTATGTAGGAGACCCTAAAATATGGTCTCTGTGATAATGTAGAATCACTGATTGTAGCAACTGTGCCTCTCAGGTGTGGGAGGTTGACACTGACATGTATGTGCTGGGGCAAGAGGTATGTGGGAAAGCTCTGAATCTAAAGCTACTCCAAAAAATCATTTATTAATGAAAAATAATTGTATTTATTCTTTTAGGAATTTGGGTATTCAAAACAAATTTATAGCCAGTTGTCAAATACTTTGTTTTCTATGATTGCAATAACAACCTACCAACAAATATGGTGACTTGAAATAATAAATTTGTTCTTTCACAATCTGAGGCTGGAGGTCCAAAGTCAATATCACTGGGTGTAGGCATGGAGACATGGCTGTGCTTCCCTTGGGGGCTCTGGAAGAGAATCCATTCTTGGTCTCTTTGACCTTCTGGTGACTGCAGGCATTCCTTGGCTTGTGGCGGCACCACTCCATTTTCTGTTTCCACAGTGTCTTTGCCTTTGTGTGTATGGAGGAGAGGGAGGAAGGAGAAGGATATATATATATATATATATATATATATATATATATATATATATATAGAGAGAGAGAGAGAGAGAGAGATAAGGAGATAAATATAGGAGATAAGGAGATAAATATATAATATATATGTGTGTGTGTGTGTATATATATATATATAGAGAGAGAGAGAGAGAGAGAGAGAGAGAAATAGATCTGTCTCTGTCCCCTCTTATAGGATAATTGTGATTCATTTAAGACCTATGGGGATAATTCAGGTCTATCTTCCCATCTCAAGATCTTAAACTTACATCTGCAAAGACAACCCCCTTCTACTACATGATATATCTTAAAAATATCTATTACAAGATATATTTTAGGTATATCTTGAAGTGAAAACTTACTGTGTGTCTCTTACAAAAAAAAAAAAGACATTTCAAAACACAGAAATTCATAGGGGGCCAGGGATTAAGAAGTGGATTTCTTTTTTTACGGAGGGGAAGGATTTTTTAACCTGTGACAGAAAATTTACTTTAAAATGTGTTCCAGATTACAGTGTCACCTAGTATCCTCCCATCATCCCTTAAGCATTGATGCACAGTGTGGGTAATTACTGTCCTTGTCAATGCCCTGAGCTTTGCTCACACTTTCTGTAGAACTCTGTGTTTTCTGCCCATTTACAATGGCAACTTCTGAGGGAGGTGTTATATTACATAAATAGTGATTCTCCACATGCTTCCTAGAATATAGTAGGTATGTAATAAATATGTGAGACAATAATTAAACAAAAATTTTCCCATACTTACTCTGCCCTGTGTAATAGAAAAGGCAGATCTTGAGGATGTGTTCTGTGTGTGCAATAACCAATGAAATAGGGAAGGTCTCAAGTTTGTAAGAAAAGAAATTTTTCCTTTCATAGTAACTTTGGGTCAAATTTAATTCAAATTTGAGAAATCTAGTTAGCATAGGAGTTGCTGCTTAGCATTTGTGGGCAGTCCATTACTTCTATAATGTTATAATAAAATTATTCTTAACAAAGGTTGACTTTCAATAGAAGTCATGGAAGAACTATAAACAGAAGCAGAAGCCTTTGAGTTTCTTTAAGTCACTAAAACACGATCTGAAGATGTGCCAACCTGAAAGAATTGGGCAGTTTTAAATACGCATAGGAAAAATACTTGCAGCATCAATAAGAGTCTGACCCTTGGTTTCAGAAGGTACTATTTCCAGTACATCAGAGACATGTGGGTGGACTGAGTCATTCTCATCCCTCCCAATATACTTCTCTTTCCCCATCATCCATGAGCAGTTGGCTACTTACTGTCTTGCAGAATGCAGTAACTTAAGGCATTTCTGAAGAAAACTCAAAAAGCCAATCATGCATATGAATCTATAATGAAACAGTTTTGATTAATTTGCCTTGAATTTGAGATTCTGTCAATTCTGCTCCCTTCCAGTACACTAATCTAAGCTGGAATACTGGCAAGAGTGTTTATAGCAGATATAGTAGATATCAATAGATATAGCAGTATCAATAATGATAAGCCATTTTTTTTAGTGTAAGATACTGCTGTGGGTGTAGAAGATATATAACGCAGCATAGGACAAATGGAGATGGGTGTTCATATTCTTTTGATACTGATGGCTGTGTGTGTGTGTATGTTCTCAAGATAGGAACATGAGTCTGAGAGGGAGAATCTGAAAGTCTTTGCCTTTGTGAGTCATACATTTGAGTACCCCATAAGGCCTCAGGCTTCTTTCAACAGTATATATAGGACATTGGGAAATTCTCTGGAGTGGTGAGGCTGTGGTCAAGGGCCACTTTTTGCTGCCATACTTGTGTTGCCTTCTGGAGCTGCCTAGAGTGAGCTCCTTGTAGCCTTGTGTCAATTAATTAGATATTAATAGAAAAACATATGTGCCATCCTCTTCTGTTGCCTCTTGGCTTTAACCAGGTTGCTGAGGGTCAGGGGAAGAGATGAGCTACTGATTCATGTGACAACTGGAGGGAGGTGAAAGGGGAAGCACATTGCACCCATTTAACCCAGGGCTCGACTGTTCCCAACACCTGCTGCTCTGCTTTGCTAGGGGGTGGTCTCCTCACCCTGCCTCTCATCATTTTTGTCCTTGAAGCTCTCCTAGTCATTGAATCAGAGATTGTGTGTCTTTCTAGAGGCTTGCTCCTTGAGGATAAACATTTAGGGCCTATCTAGAAATGAGGTCATTAAGACCCCATTTCAGGTTTTGAGTTGGGAGGTTAAAATGTGCCTCACTACCTGATAGACTGGCAGGGTGATGTGCCATGCCTGCATCTCTCAAACTTGCAAGCCACTTGACACAAGTTCTCTGGCAATCCCACCCCTGTCTAAAGGTCTAGTTAGTAGTCAGACCACTCACTGAGCACAGCCTATGCTTTTCCTTGCTTTTTACAACAAATGACAAATCCTGACTGCTTTGTCAGCTTATTCATAGGACTGTGGTAAGTCAGCTGTTCATGGAGGCTGGGACTGCGTTCTTCATCACAAGCATCTATTTGCAGTATCTTTTCCCAACGGAATCTTGCCCTGTGCCCATGCCCACCTGGTCCAGGTGGTAGAGAGGCCAAAGTACCACAGAGGATCTGGTTCCATTCCTGCACTGCTTTCAAGAGTTACTCAGGCAAGTCAGTTTTGAGCTCTGTGTTCTGATTTAGCATGTGATTGGCTTGGACCAGATTATATTTTCAGTTCCTTCCAGCTTCACTACTTCTGTATCAAAAGAGTTTGGGTTGCCCTGTAATTTTCAATACTTGTTCGCTCTTGTTACATGGGAAGTTCCAGAAAAGATCTATCACCACCCCTATTTTGTTTGTCCTACTCTGTTAGAAAATTGTGATGGACAACGTGATCATCACTATGCTTATCTTTACATTTCTACAGGAATAGATAGTTTTATAAAGGGTTTTCACATTTATTATCTCAAATAGCCTGCTTGGAGTATATTATATGAAAAAACCGAGGCTTAGTCTTAAGATGCTTACGCTAGACCTTTAGGTTAGTAAATGGTTGAGCTGGGATTAGAACCCACATTTTTATCTGACACTCTTTCAACCTCTGTATGATAAAATAATACTGAAATAGCACAAGTGGAATGTAGTCTTTTTCCAAATGGTGTAGCCTATGCTCCATGTATTTCTAATACAGCAAGTGAGTGGGGAAGGATCACATTTTACTTTCTTTTAAAAGATAGTAGAAAGGCACTACCATTGCCAAGGGCAGGATTTTTGTGCATTACATCTACTCTTAAAATAGAGCAAACACCAACACAGCATTTGTTTTGCTTTCCTGAACTACACAACACTGGTGATTGCTTTCTCATTCTGAGTTTAGCTTTTCCCCACCACTGACTTCCTTCATCTGAATACCACGTCCTTTTCCTGGTGTTTATAATAAATGATTAGTAATCTTGATAGAGAAATTGATATCTGTAAAGGACACAAATTGACTTCTCACCCTCTATTCAAGGATCATTCCTATAAGAAATCTCATCTGCGTCCTCTTCTTTGTACTAGGAAATAAACCCCAGGGAAGATATGGAATGGTATTGACTAGATCGCCATTTAAGTCCCATCAAAACCAATTGGCAGGATGTCCCTTAAATTGGCATGACTAAAATTACAAGGTACTAGAGGGCAAGATTTAATGAGTAATTTATAGTTTTATCATTTTTCTTATTAGAATTGACTCATCTTCTAATACATTCTTCTATTCTGTGATGTTTTGTAAATTTTAAGTGAATTAAATTTCACCAGATGAAGGACAGTAACATTTGAGGTCTATAGAAGTGTTTGAATACTTTGGGGATGGGAAAGAAGAGAAAAGAACAATAGAGAGCTCAATTAATTTCTTCCCCGTGAACTCCCTGTGAACTTTCTACAGTTAGGATTGCAAATTGTACTCAGAACTCCATTGTCCAGGAAACAGCTTTTGTTTAAAGAACTAATGCAAATTCTGAGACTTTAGCTTATTGAATTTAGTTCAATGGCTTGTGGCCAAAAATTTAATGAGAATTGAAACAACCGATATCTTCTACTATTCCATTTTGTGCCACTGGGACTACAATAGATGAGAGGAAGAGGTGTCTTAAAGTTCAACACAGAGTTAATATATTCTGTCTATTTGCAACTTTCATCAAAATAAAGTCACCTTCATAACCATGACTTGTAGCATGATTTTGTCCTCATTTGCCATTTTTAGCTGGAATTTGAGTGAAAATAAGAGGAAATAAATCACTCTGTCCTTTTTCTCTTTTTACCTTACAGAGTTGGGGAGCCCTTTCAAATTTTAGAGTTAACAGGGATGAGAGCAAAGGAGAAGAGATCTTTCCAGCAGTTTGCAAAGTCAATTTGAGAGATTTACTTTGTGAATGTCAGAAGGGTAAACAGAGAATTCTTAGTCTCACTGAATATTTAATGAGTAATTCTAAGTGAGCCAACCTAAGAAGGATGAAAAAAGGGAAAGCCAGGGCCACACAGATCTTAGACATCTCTTTTATTTCTCCTTGTAGATAATAGACTGCTTTCAATTTATTTTTTAGTGTCTTTACCATTTATTGAATATTTGGAAGATTAGTGCATTATTATCATGTATGTACGATCTCTGAAAGACAAAGATGTCCCTCCTACTTTCTATGTGGAATAGAGCTATATCTATATGAAGAAAACTAGGTTATCAGTAGTCATTGTATGAGTTCATATATTTGTATATATTTTCTATCTGGGATCTAGATACATCTCAGATTTAAATTTTATCACTTTTCTTAGGGTCAAATATGAGTAGAAATATTATTAGCGGGTACTGTCAAACTCATGAATTATTTTCCCTTTTTTAGCATAAGAACAAGGAGGAAGCTGGCTTCCTTGACCAGGTAGGATGGAGTCTGGATGGGGGAAACACTGGACATCAGATAGAAATAGGAGATAAACTTTAGATTAGAATGTTGCTTGAAAATCTGCTAGCTTTTTGCCTAGGGATGTGTTTTTTATTTTTTTTATGCTAAGCAGACAACAGTAACTCTAGGCAAATTAATACCAGTTTTTAATTTGAGTTTAAACTCCAGAGATGTGCTTATTCATATGTTGAATACCTGAACTTCAGGCACTGCTGCTTTTAACAAACAAGATAGTTAGTCTGAAATAGACTTTTACTGTATATTATCAGTCAGGTGAATTTAATGTGAATCTCATTTCCATAATTAGGGCTATTGAGAGTGTCACTGTAATTATGGTTACTTAAAAAAAAGTTCCTAATTATCATCTGAGGGGTGTGCTCTCGGTGGATTAATGATAGCATTGCCCACTGCTGAGCTAGACTCAGGATTAAATAGACCAAACATCTGCTGCTGTGACATCTACCCAGTGTACTTCATGGTGATATATTAGGTCAGGGCTATACTGACTTATTTTTAAAAGCTATGTTTGTTTTAATTAGAAAGTTTCAGCAGAAGTGTACTTACTATCTGAATTAGACAAGTTTTTCAAGTTTCTGTTTTGCAAAATTCCTATGTATAGGAAAAGGTTAAATGCTAAGTGCTAAATTCACAAGAATTTTATTTTAGCTTCAAGAATTTTTACTTAAATAACTGAATGAAATTGGCTAGGATGGAGAATAATTTTTAAATTTTTGAAAACTCATTCTGGAAAATATGAATCAATCAAGGGAAATAGGAATTCTTGAGGAAAAACAGTTGGCCTTTTAGAGGCCATGAAGCTGAGAAGTGAATCATAGATGTTGTAGGTCATGTTGATTGGAACAGAACATTTTGGAGGGGTAGATCTTAGTAAATTAGCATTCTTAGAATAATTCTGTTAATACGTCAATATGCTTTTGTTAGGTAATAAGGTGTGAAATGTTCACTATTTAGTGTTTAAATATCAATTTCATAAATGATTATGCTCTTTCCAAAGAGGAAAACTCCAACTGGAAAGAGCTGAACTTGATATAGAAGCTGGTCAATTGTCATAAGAATTTCTACCTAGAAAGGATACTTTTTAAGTATGACTGACTCTAATATCCTTTTGAGACAAGTATTACAAGACAAGGTAATGAGGTAATGAAATCCTCGTGAGATTTTATATGCTGGGAAATTTGGGGCAGGGGGATCAGCCCAGCATGTAAGGAGCTTTGAAGGGATTGCTCCATCTTAACAAGCAAAACTCTAAAAACTCTGAAATTCAATAACTCTTTAGAGTCATGAGAAGGTGAGGTCCCAGGACAAATAGCAACTTCCAAAATGGAGAGACAGGCAAATAAAGAGAATCATGACTTGATTGGAGCAGAGGTTATGGCCAGAACCCTCCTCCAGACCCATTACAGGCAGGATAATCGGAACTATGACTAAGGAATTACTAGGGACTCAGTGTGACCAGTTCTGAGCCACACTCCACGGGCAGAAAATTATAGGGAGAGTCACATAGAAGTGTGAGTTTGACCTCAAGACACTCAACCAGGTTCTCACAGCAACTAAGAGAAAAGTCCCTTTATATTTCTGGCAGGAGAGTAGTAAGGATACCACTCTGAAATACTCCAGAACACTCTATTCTTAAAAAGGTCAACCCTACTTTATTAGAATCTAACCTCCTGGGTTTTATCAGAGCCTAACCAAACCAGAAGGAAAATACTCAGCTGTAGCCTGTTTACCATCATGTCCCACCCAAAGGTTCCAAGTTGTGGTTATAGCCTCTGTATAACACTGAGACCTATCATAGGATTACAGAGCACCTCCTCTCCCCCTAACACCAGATGCCTGGTTACAAGTGGTCTTTTTACCTAGTACATTATATCCACATTTCAACACAACATTGGAAGGTATATAAAAGATGAGATTTAACAAGCATCAGAACCAGTGTCAGATATGACAGGGATGTTGGAATCATCAGACTGGGAATTGAAAAGAATTATGACTAATATGCTTATAACTCTATTGGACAAAGGAGACAATATACAAGAACAGATGGGTAATGTAAGCAGAGAGATGGAAATTCTATGAGAATCAAAAAGAAAGAAATGCTAGAGATAAAAAAAAACATTGCAACAGAAATAAAGAATGCATTTGATGGGCTCACTAGCAGATGGGACATGACTGAGGAAAGAATCTCTGAGCCTTAGGATATGATAATAGCGGCCTCTAAAACTGAAAAGACAAAGGTGAACAAGAATAAAACCTGAAATAAGAAGAAGCAAAACAGAACAGGATATCTAATAACTGTGGATCAACTACAAAAACTTAACATATGCATAATGGGAATAACAGAATGAAGGAAGGAACAAAAGGAATGCTTGAAATAATAATGGAATTTCCCCAAATTAATGCCAGACACAAACCACAGGCTATTAACCCCCCCATTACATCTAGTCATATTTTATACAAACTTCAGAATCAAATACGAAGAACAAAATCTTGAAAGATACCAGAGGTGGGGAAAACCACCTTACCTACAGAGGAATAGTTAAAAATTATCTCTAACTTATCCTGAGCAAATAAGAAGAGAGTGAAGAGAAATATTGAAAGGGTTGAGAGAAAATCCCCACCAAACTAGAATTCTAGGTTCCCTGTGAAATCATCCTTTATGTGAGAAGAAGAATTACTTTCCCAGGCAAACAAAAATTGAAGAAATTAGTTGTCAGTGAATCTGCCTTGCAAGATGGGTCAAAATAAATTCACCAGAGAGAATGTTAGACACTTGGATATACATAAAGGAAGAACACTGGAGAATGAATAAGTGAAAAATGTCTTAGCCACATGAGACCAAATAATCTACCCCGTATCTTGGAATTTCTCCAGGGCCTTCTAGATGAAAGGGAATTGTCCCCTTCCTCTTTGGGTTGTTCCTTTACATTTTACCTGGGCACAGTGCTTTGGAACCTGCTATGATTCTGGCTCTTAGCGGTGGTGCTTCATTTGCCAGTCCCATACCGTTTTTTTCTCTCTAATCTATCCTTGGCTGTCTTCAGTTTCACCCCAACCGCAATCTCAGAGATGATTGTGCACATGCAAGCACATAGCAGAGTCATTTCTCATGCAAGCTACCTGACACAGTATCTTTTAAAATTTGTTTTCAGTGTTTGGAAAATCTACTCCAGACTGTGATGACATACAACAGGTTTCTGGATGTCTATCACTTCCTGAACTACCCAGTGATCATGACTGCCATTTCTCTGGCCTCCTGGATCTGGTGGGTTTTTTTTTTTTCCGTCAGTTTTTTAGAACCTCAGGTACAGTTTGAGGTGGTTTCCAGCTTACCTTGTGTGCAAATGTAGAAATGTCTTTTCCATGGACCTTCTGAGCTGCACAGCCTTTCTTTTTCTGACACCTCCACCAATAACAAATGAGGTGTAATGGCATCAGTGGTTATTCTCATGCTGAACATCTACGGTCTGGGGAACCCCAACATCAACAGTGCCCTGTGTTGGCTCCTCAGCTGTATGACCTAATATTAATACCCCTGCCATGTTTTTTTTTTTTTTTTTTGAGTGTGGGTTAGAAAAGATAGCAAGATCAAATATCTGGAACCCCAAAGCCTTCATTTATGGTTAGATAATTTTTGTAGTTCTTTGTGGCTTTCAATCCATTTGATGTTTCCTATCTGAATATAGCTACTTTTTTTTCGAAAAGCAGGGTTAGCTTTTGATTTTCCTTTATCTGCATTTTTCTAATTACCTAATAAATACATTTTTTAACCAGGAAAAAGAAGGAAGAGTAAAAGGTCATATTACCACACCTGAATTAAATGTTTTAAAAAATAATGCTAAGGAATCTCCATACTGCTTTCCAGAATGGCTGCACCAACTTGCATTCCCACCAGCAATGTATGAGTGTACCCTTTTCCCCACATCCTCACCAACACCTGTTGTTGCCTGTATTCTTAATAAAAGGCATCCTAATTGGGGTAAGATGAAATCTTAAGGTGGTTTTGATTTGCATTTCTCTTATAACTAGGGATGTTGAACATTTTTTCATAAATCTGTTGATTGTTTGTAGATCTTCCTCTGTAAAGTGTCTGTTCATTTCCTTGGCCCATTTATTGATTGGGTTATTAGTATTCTTGGTGTAAAGATTTTTGAGCACTTTGTAGATTCTGGAGATTAGTGCTCTATCTGAAGTGTGTGTAGCAAAGATTTTCTTCCACTCTGAAAGCTCTCTCTTCACATTGCTGATTGTTTCCTTTGCTGAGAAAAAGCTTTTTAGTTTGACTCTATCCAAATCATCAATTCCTGCTTTTATTTCTTGCGCTTTGGGAGTCATGTTAAGGAAATCTGGTCCTAGGCCAATGTGACCCAGCTATCCCACTCCTTGACCTATACCCAAAGGACTTAAAATCAGATTACTACAGTGATGCAGCCACATCAATGTTCATAGCTGCTCAATTCACAATAGCTAGATTGTGGAACCAACCTAGATGCCCTTCAATAGATGAATGGCTAAAGAAACTGTGGTATATATACACAATGGAATATTACTCAGCCATAAAGAAGAATAAAATTATGGCATTTGTAGGTAAATGGATGATGTTCAAGACTGTTAGGCTAAGTGAGATTAGCCAATTCCAAAAATCCAAAGGCAGAATGGTCTCTCTGATAAGCGAATGATGATGCATAATGTGGGGTGGAAGGATGGCAAGAATGGAGGAAGGATAGAGAGCACAGAGGGAAGGGAGGGGTGGGGTCGAGGTGGGGGGGTAAGAATAATAACAGTATGTTTGACAGACATCATTGCTCTGTGTACATGTATGAATGCACAGATGGTGTGACTCTACTTTGTGTACAACCAGAAAAACAATAGCTGTACTCCATTTGTGTTCAATGAATAAAAAAATTAAGTAAAAAATAAATT
>JAJEJO010000415.1:31032-64820 GCA_020662805.1 Glaucomys volans
TTTTTTTATTTTTACAGACTTCATTTTGATTCATTGTACACATATGAGGAACAAATTTTCATTTCTATGGTTGTCCATGATGTACATTCATATCATTCTTGCCATTCTTGCTAATCTCACATGTACATAGGGTAATGTCTGTCTCATTCCAACATTTTTTATATCCCCAGCTCTTCCCCCTCTTATTTCCCTCTACATAATCTAATGATCCTCCATTCCTCTCTCACCCTCCCCCCAACCAGATTCTATATCATCCTCCGCTTATCAGGGAAAACATTAGGCCCCTGTTTCTTTGGGATTGACTTTTTCCACTTAGCATAATAATCTCCAATTCCATCCATTTATCTGCAAATGCCATATTATTATTCTTTATGGCTGAGTAGTATTCTATTGTGTATATATACCATATCTTCTTTATCCATTCATCTGTTGAAGGGCATCTAGGTTGGTTCCACAGTCTAGCTATTGTGAATTGAGCTGCTATAAACATTGATGTGACTGTGTTACTGTTGTGTGCTAATTTTAAGTCCTCTGGGTATAAACCAAGGAGTGGGATAACTGGGTCAAAAGGTGGGTCCATTCCAAGATTTCTGAGGACTCTCCACACTGTTTTCCAGAGTGACTGTACCAATTTGCATCTCTACCAGCAATGTAAAAGTGTGCCTTTTTCCCCACAGCCACGCCAACATCTATTATTGTTTGTGTTTTTGATAAAAGCCATTCTAATCGGAGTAAGATGAAATCTTAGAGTTATTTTAATTTGCATTTCTCTAATTACTAGAAATGTTGAACACTTTTTCATATATTTATTGATTGCCTGTTCATCCTCTTCTGTAAAGTGTCTGTCCAGATCCTTGGCCCATTTATTGATTGAGTTTTTTGTATTTTTGGTGTAAAGTTTTGTAAATTCTTTATAGATTTTGGAGATTAGTGCTCTATCTGAAGTGTGGGTGGTAAAGATTTTCTCCCACTCTGTAGGCTCTCCTTTCACATTATTGATTGAATCCTTTGCTAAGAAAAAGCTTTTTAGTTTGAGTTCATCCCATTTATTGATTCTTGCTTTAATTTCTTGTACTTTGGAAGTCTTATTAAGGAAGTATGATCCTAAGCCAACATGATGAAGATTCGGGCCTACTTTGTCTTCTATTTGGTCCAGGGTCTCTGGTCTAATTCCTAAGTCCTTGATCCATTTTGAGTTGAATTTTGTGAGGGTGAGAGATATAGGTTTAATTTCATTTTACTTCATACGGATTTCTAGTTTTCTCAGCACCATTTGTTGAATAGATTATCTTTTCTCCATTGTATGTCTTTGACTCCTTTGTATAGAATGAGGTAACTGCATTTTTGTGGGTTTGTCTCTGTGTCTTCTATTATCTACCATTGGTCTGCCTGTCTATTTTGGTGCCAGAATCATGCTGTTTTTATTATTATTGCTCTGTAGTACAGTTTAAGGTCTGGTATTGTGATACTTCCTGCTTCATTCTTTCTGCTCAGTATTGTTTTGGCTATTCAAGGTCCCTTATTCTTCCAGATGAAGTTCATGATTGCCTTCCCTATTTATATGAGGAATGTCATTGGAATTTTAATTGAAATTGCATTAAATCTGTATAGAGTCTTTAAGAAAGCATTAATAAATACAAAAAATAGAGGTACTATCATGTATTCTATTAGATCATAATGGAATGTGATTAGAAATAAATGATAAAATAAAAAACAAAAACTACTCCTACAACTGGAAACGAAATAATATGCTATTGAATGACACAACAATAACAGAAGACATTGAGGAGGAAATAAAAAAAATTCTTAGAGGTAAATGAGAATAATGACACAATATATCAAAATCTCTGTGACACCCTGAAAGCAGTACTAAGAGGAAAGTTCATTGCATTGAGCTCATACATTAAAAAAAATAAAAAGTCAACAAGTAAATGACCTAACATTACATCTCGAAGCTCTAGAAAAAGAAGAACAGATGAACACCAAAAGTAGTAGAAGACAGGAAATAATTAAAATGAGAGCTGAAATCAATGAAATTGAAACGAGAAACAATTCAAAAAATTGACAAAACAAAAGGTTGGTTCTTTGAAAAAGTAAACAAAATTGATAAACCTTTAGCTACACTAATAAAGAGAAGGAGAGAAAAAGATTACTAGAATTTGTGATGAAAATGGAAAAATCACAACAGACACCACTGAAATACATAATTAGAAGCTACTTTGAAAATCTATACTCCAACAAAATAGAAAATATTGAAGACATCAACAAATTCTTTGAGACATATGATCCTCCCAAACTAAATCAGGAAGACATACATAACTTAAACAGATCAATTTCAAATGCCAAAATAGAAGAACCCATCAAAAGTCTACCAACCAAGAAAAGTCCAGGACCAGAAGAATTCTCAGCCAAATTCTACAAGACCTTTAAAGAAGAACTAATACCAATACTCCTCAAAGTATTTCATGAAATAGAAAAGGAGGGAACCCTTCCAAACTCATTCTATGAAGCTAGTATCACTCTGATACCAAACCAGACAAGGACTCATCAAAGAAAGAAGACTTTAGAACAATATCACTGATGAACATAGATGCAAAAATCCTTAACAAAATTCTGGCATTTTGCATACAAAAACATATTAAAAAGATAGTGTACCACAATCAAGTGGGATTTATCCCAGGGATGCAAGGTTGGTTCAACATCCAGAAATCAATAAATGTAATTCATCACATCAGTAGACTCAAAGTTAAGAATCATATGATTATTTCAATAGATGCTGAGAAAGTATTTGATAAAATACAGGACCCCTTCATGCTTAAAACACTAAAAAAAAAAAAAAAAAAATAAGAATAGTTGGAACATACCTGAACATTGTAAAGGTTATCTATGCTAAGCCCAAGGCCAACATCATTCTAAAAGGAGAAAAACTGAAAGCATTCCCTC
Organism: Glaucomys volans; assembly: GCA_020662805.1. Classification (NCBI taxonomy): domain Eukaryota; kingdom Metazoa; phylum Chordata; class Mammalia; order Rodentia; family Sciuridae; genus Glaucomys; species Glaucomys volans. The sequence goes on from JAJEJO010000415.1 coordinate 33,976, forward strand.
TAAAAATTGGAACCAGACAGGGATGTCCTCTTTCACCACTTCTATTCAACACTGTGCTTGAAACACTAGTCAGAGCAATTAGACAGACCAAAGAAATTAAAGGAATTCGAATAGGAAAAGAAAAACTCAACCTATCACTATTTGCTGATGACATGATTCTATATTTTGAGGACCCAAAAAACTCCACTAGAAAACTTCTAGAACTAATAAATGAATTCAGCAAAGTGGCTGGATATACAATCAATACATATAAATCTTTTCCTTTTTTTTCCCGCAGTCTATTTTCCTCTGATTTATCTGTTTCCTTGGAGTCTTTTTCCCTTTTCTCATGCTAACCAACTTCTCTTGATTCCTCTTTCACTCTTCCTATGATCTAATACCTCTATATTCTCAACTCTTACCTCATTAATATCATATCCTACATCCACCCTGCACTCTCTTTGTCCACCATTAGAGATTGTAGATGGTTCCTCAAACCTATTTATGTTGTAGATAATTGAACACATCATCTGTTCATTGTGGACAAAGCTGTTAACATATTAACAGGGGCTATTTGGTTTAAGTCTGCATATTATTTGCATTGGGCACTATTAATATTGATCTCCCACTTAAAGGGTATTGGAAAGTTGCAGGGAAACTATAAATCTATAGGTTGGAAACTAATACCTTGGATCCATGCTAGAGGGAGAGACACATGAACAACATGAAAACAAGGGAAGAAAGCACCCCAAACAAACCAAGATGCTATATTAATAGAATCCATTGACAGCACAGTAGAAGAAATGTCAGAAGGAGTTCAGAATGTACATAATTAAAATAGTCTGCAAAGTAAAGAATGATATGAGAGCAAATGCAGGCAACAAGATCAATAAAGAGTTGAAAGAGCAAATGCAGGAAGCAAAAGATCATTTCAATAAAGAGATAGAGGTTCTGGAAAGAAACTGAACAGAAATCCTGGAAATGAAGGAAACAATAAACCAAATTAAAAACTCAATAGAAAGCATCACCAACAGACAAGATCACTTGGAAGACAGAATCTCAGACAAAGAAGACAAGATATTTAATCTTGAAATAAAGCTAACCACACAGAGAAGGAAAGAAATCATGAATAGAACCCCCAAGAAACATGGGAAAACATAATAAGACCAAATTTAAAAATTACTGGGATAGAGGGAGGCACAGAGATATAAACCAAAGAAATGAACAATCTTTTCAATGAAATATCAGAAAAACTTCCAAACCTGAAGAATTAAATGGAAAATCAAATACAAGAGGCTTACAGGACAGATCCACATGAAGGTACATTATAATTAAAATGCCTAACATACAGAATAAGGATAGAATTTATTTTAAAGGACACAAGAGAAAAATATAAGCTTACATATAGGGGGAAACCAATTTGGATCTCAGCTGATTTCTCAACCCAGACCTTCAATGGAGGTCCTGGACAAATATGTATCAAGAAAGAAAATGGATGCCAAACAAGAATTTTATATCCAGCAAAACTAACCTTCAGATTTAATGATGAAATATAAACCTTCCATGATAAGAAAAAGTTAAAAGAATTTACATATAGAAAGCCTGCACTACAGAACATTCTCAGCAAAATATTACATGAGGAAGAAGTGAAAAACAACAATGTAAGTCAGCAAATGGAGGAACTACCCTAAAGGAAAAGCCAAGCAAGGAGAAAGCAAGTCAAGTTAAAAATTAAAAATACACCAAAATGACCAGGAATACAAATTGTATCTCAATAATAACCCTGAATGTTAATGATCTAAATTCCCCAGTCAAGAGACACAGACTGGCAGATTGGATTAAAAAGACCCAATAATATGCTGCCTTTAAGAGACCCATCTCATAGGAAAAGACATCCACAGATTGAAGGTGAAAGGATGGGAAAAAAAATAGCATGCACATGGACTGTGTAAAAATCAGGAGTTTCTATCCTAACGTCAGATAAAGTGGACTTCAAACCAAAGTTAGAAGGATATAGAAGGACATTTCATACTGCTTAAGGGAATTGTACATCACCAAGACATAACAATCATAAATATTTATATTCCAAACAATGGAGCATCTATATACATCAAACAAACCCTTCTCAATTTCAGGAATCAAGTAGACCACAACACAATAATACTGGGTGACTTTAATACACCTCTCTCACCATTGGATAGATCTTCCAAATAAAAACTGAACAAATAAACTATAGAACTCAATAATACATTTGATCATTTACTTAATGGATATATGTAGAATATTCCATACATCAATGAGTGAGTACACTTTTTTCTCAGAAGCACAGGGATCCTTCTTGAAAACAGACCATATGTTATGCCACAAAGCAATTATTAACAAGTACAAAAAAATAGAGTACTCTGCATTCTATCAGATCATAAGGGAAAGAAATTAGAAATCAATGATAAAATAAAACATAGAAATCACTCCCATACCTGGTGACTAAATAATACACTCTTGAATGACACATGGATAGCAGAAGATATCAGGGAGGAGATTAAAAAAAATATTCTTAGAGGCACATTAGAACACCAACATATCAAAATTTGTGGGACACTATGAAAGAATAGGAAGAGGAAAGTTCATTGCATTGAACTCATTCATTAAAATGATAAAAAATCAACAAATAAATGACCTAACATTACATATCGAAGCCCTAGAAAAAAGAACAGATAAACACTAAAAGTAGTAGAAGACAGGAACTAATGAAAATGAGAGCTGAAATCAATGATATTGAAACAATATTGATTGAAAAAATTGACAACACAAAGTTGGTTCTTTGAAAAAATAAACAAAATTGATAAACCTTTAGCCACACTAATGAATGGAAGGACAGAAAACTCATATTACTAAAATTTGTTATTAAAAAGGAAATATCACAATGGACAGACACTACTGAAATACAAAAGATAATTAGAAGCTATTTTGAAAATCTGTACTCCAACAAAATAGAGAATCTTGAAGCCATAAACATATTTCTTGAGACATATAATCTACCCAAACTGTATCAGGAGGACATACACAATTTTTAAGCAGACCAGTTTCAAGCAATGAAATAGAAGATGCCATCAAAAGCCTACCAATCAAGAAAAGCCCAGGACCAGATGGATTCTTAGCCAAGTTCTACAAGACCTTCAAAGAAGTGCTAAACCCAAGGCCAACCTCATTGGAGAAATGGAGAAATGGAGAAAAATTGAAAGCACTCCCTCTAAAAACTGGAACAAGTCAGGGATGCCCTTGTTCAACCCTTCTATTAACATAGTCCTTGAAACTTTAGCCAGAGCAATTAGAAAGACCAAAGAAATTAAAGGGATCCGAATAGGAAAAGATGAATTCAAACTATCACTATTTGCTGACAACATGATTCTATATTTAGAGGATCCAAAACCTTTTACCATAAAACTTCTAGAACTAATAAATGAATTCAGAAAAGTAGCAGAATAAAAAATCAATGCTCATAAATCTCATGCATTTCTATTCATAAGTGATGAATCCTCTGAAGGAAAAATTAGGAAAATTACCCCATTCACAATAGCCTAAAAAAAAGTACTTGGAAATCAATTGAACAAAAGAGGTGAAAGACCACTATAAGGAAAACTACAAACATAAAGAAAGAAATTAAAGAAAACCTTAGAAAATGGAAAGATCGCTTATGCTCTTGGATAGCCAGAATTAATAATATCAAAATGGCCATTCTACCAAAAGCATTATACAGATTTAATGCAATTTCAATTAAAATCCCAACATCTTTCCTCATGGAAATAAAGAAAGCAATAATGAAATTCATTTGGAAAAATAAGAATAGCCAAAGAAATCCTTAGCAAGAAGAGTGAAGCAGGAGGTATCACAATACTGGACTTTAAATTATACTGCAGAGCTATAGTAACAGACAGGGCATGGTATTGGCACCAATATAGACAGGTAGACCAATGGTACAGAATAGAAGACATGGAGGCAAACTCACATAAATACAGTTATCTCATACTAGACAAAGGTGCCAAAAACATCCATGGAGAAAAGATAGCCTCTTCAACAAATGGTGATGGAAAAACTGAAAATCCATGTGCAGTAAAATGAAATTAAACCCCTATTTCTCACCCTGCACAAAAAACCTCAAAATGGATAAAGGATCTATGAATTAGACCAGAGACCCTGTACCAAAAAGAAGAAAAGTAGGCCCAAATCTTCATCATGTTGGTTTAGGAGCAAATTTCCTTAACAAGACTCCTAAAGTACAGAAATAAAATCAAGAATAAATAAACAGGATGGATTCAAACTAAAAAGCTTTTTTTCAGTAAAGGAAGCAATCAATAATGTGAAGAGAGAGCTGACGGGGTGAAAATTTTTACCACATGCACTTCACATAGAGCACTAACCTCCAGGATTTATAAAGAACTCAAAAAACTTAACACAAAAAATATAAATAACCCAGTCAATAGATGAGCTAAGGAACTGAGCAGACACTTCACAGATGAAGATATACAATTGATGAACAAATATATTAAAAAGTGTTCAACATCTCTAGTAACTAGAGAAATGCAAATCAAAACTAAGATTTCATCTCACTCCAATTAGAATGGTTATTTTAAATAATACAAGCAACAATAGGTGTTGGTGAAGATATCAAGAAAAAGATACACTCATACATTGCTTGTGGGACTACAAATTGGTGCAATCACTTGGGAAAGTAGTATGAAGATTCCTCAGAAAGGGAATGGAACCACCATTTAACCCAGCTATCCCACTCCTTGACCTATACCCAAAGGACTTAAAATCAGCATACTACAGTGACACAGCCACATCAATGTCTATAGGAGCTCAATTCACAATAGCTAAATTGTGGAACCAACCAACCCTTCCATAGATAAATGGATAAAGAAATTGTGGTGTATGTGTGTATGCATACATATATGATGGAATATTTTAGCCTTGAAGAATAAAATTATGGCATTTTCAGGTAAATGGATGAATAAGTGAGGAAGGCAATCCCCAAAACCAATGGCCAATTATTTTTTTATGATAAGTGGATGCTGCTACATGATGGGGGCAGGAGGCAGGTAAGGAAAGAATGGAGGAACTTTGGATTGGGCAGAGGGGAATGAGGGTAGGGTAGGGGGAAGTGTGTAGGAAAGACGGTGGAATGGAATGGACATCATTACCCTATGTACATGTATGATTACATGAATGGTGTGACTACATTTTGTACAATCATAAATGAAAAGTTGTACTCCATTTGTGTACAATGAATCAAAGTGCATTCTGCCATCACGTATAACTAAATAGAACAAATAAAAACATTCTCAGCAATTTAGTGAGGCACTAAGTAACTTAGTGAGATCCTGTCTCAAAAAAAAAGAAAAAGAAAAAAGCTGGGATATGTGACTGAGTGGTAAAATGCACCCCTGGGTTAAATCGCAGTACCCTACCCCCAAAAAAGAATCATTCTCAAAACAATAGAATATTTTTGTGAAAACAAAACAAACTACATGTGAAGTGTGAGTAAACTTTGAAATATCAGCTGCAAGCCCTTGATGATCTTTCTGCCCCTCTTCTACAGGTCTACATAAATCTGCTCACCTCCTTACTTCTTTTGTGATGCCTCAATTTTGAAATTGATAACTGCTAATGGATGAGAAGGAGTCTTCTCGAATCTTTCCAGAGAACAATTTAACCTTGCTTCATATTCACTTCCCAGGTCTTGGCATTTGGAATGTTCTCTCCCACAGATGGCCCCATTAATTCATCCTTAACCTCAAACCTCAGCCCCAGCATCATTTCCCCATTGAAATTATCTTCCATTCCTGGGAAGAACCCTTATTTTTCTTGGAGGACCATACTTTGCTCTTCGTAACTCTACACACACTGGCAGGTTACTTTTGATGTGTGATTGTCTCATGAATGCTGATCCCTTCTGGTAAGCTGTAAGCTCTGTGATCACAAGGATCATCCTGAAATTGTGCTTGAAGCATGGTAATTGCACCCCAAATAATTTTATAAGTGGTTGTCTATAAGAACACTTGTAGTTTTAGCTGTTTGCTTGCTAGTCCTGGGGGTGGGGTTGAAAATAGAGAAACATTTTACCATGCTAATTAAGACATAAATGAGCAGCAGTAGAAATTCGGGGCAACCTACCTTTTTTTCACCCTACCTACTCCTAGCCCTGATCCATCCTTTTTGCAGAAGCCATTTGACACAAAGTTAGATAATGCCAGGGGCCATCATTTTCTCTTCCTGTTTTTCCACCACATTTTTTCTGTTCATCATAACCTCTCTTTGTTCCTTATCTGTCTCCTGTTATTTCTTTTTTTATGCTTCCTGTTCTACAATTTAAAAAAAATCAGTAAACTTTATTGAGTACTCTGTGCTAAACAACATACTATGTATGGGAAAATAAATTACTATAATTTTAAATCTGTCAATTAGACAGTAATGTAAACAAATAATTGAGCTATGATGTTATTTATATTGTATCAGAAGTGTATTGAATATAGGTTGGTGCCACTCAGAAGCGAGTAGTCTATGCTACCATTTGAGGTGGGTGAAGGAATAAGTTTTCATAGAGGAAGAAATTGAGTTGACTTTTGCCTGATTTCTTTCTTAGCGTTTTCCGAGTGTGGACAGTTCAAGGGCCATCCCCATCTCTTCTTTCTTCAGCATTTCTTCTCTCATGTAATGTGTATGTGCCAGATCCAGTGCTAGTTACCAAGTAAGACTTTAGATAAAAAATTAATTTTAGGACCTGTATTCTTAGTATGTTGCAAAACATTTGGATAGCAAATGATACTTGGTTGAATGGGAAGACTCAAAATGAGATTTTCCCAAGGGTTATTTTCAGTACAAGAGAATGACTGTGTATTTACAAGTGACTGATGGTGCTGTCATGCATGCCAACTTTTAAGTGATTTTTAAAGGACCAAAATAACAGTAATAACAACCAAGATCTATAACGAACCCTATATAGTTTGCCAGTCCTTTACAAATGGTACTCCAGACAACAGAATATTTGGAGGAAGATCCCTAAAAGATAAATAACCTAGTTTTGTTTTTTGTTTATATTTCCACAACTAAAACATATGGCTACTGAGAATGAAGGACTGGCTAATGTCTGTAAATGTTTTTCTTTTGCACTTTTCTTAAAGGAGGAGAACTTGGTTACTCTGCTTGTTTGAGGAAAACACTTTGGACAGAACTACTTCCTACTCTCTGCAGATACTCAGTGACATGTCTCACTTTGGGTACAACTCACACACTATCCTGAACTACCATGCAGGACAGCAGGAGAGTAAATAGAACTTTTTTTAAAAAAATAGAACTTTTAACACAGAACTTGGTAGTATTCCAGTAAGTCTTAAATGTGAATGAGTAGGAGGCTCTAAAAGTTGATGTTCAAAAGATTATCATAAATCAAAATTTATTTGGCTTTCAAAAGTTTTCTGGAGGAAATATACAATGTAATTCATCTTTATTCATTTTTAAGGGACAGGAAGAACAGCAATTTATAGAACACATAATATCATTCTGCTCTTGTATGTGGCATCAGAATCTATTTAGATTCTGCTAGTTCTACAGTTCAGTGATGCTTGGAGAAAAGCCAGGAGAACCTGGGAGAATGACAACACTACTTTTGTTTTAAAGATAAAAATGGAAATTGTATCATTAAAATTGAGCTGCAGGAGTACAATTCAGCATAAGAGTCATACAGAAATTACTGGACCTAGTAAAAGGACTTTTTTAGGGAAAAATATGATTTTCATTAATGTATAATGATTTAATTCAAAAAAACAGATTTTGAAATAAACAAAAATAGTGATGTATATTTCTGCATCCATGCCATTTGAAGTCAATTTCAGTGATTGGAATTTGTTTTATGCTGAATTATTTTGTTTATCCTGTTGATTGTCTAACTTTGTATTATGCACATTGGCGTGTGAGCAATATAAGTTAAAATGTACTTATACTGGCAACATCTGTACTGATATTTGTGACCTGTCATGATGAGGGTCTGTTGGAAGAGTGATAAGAACATTTATCGTGAGGAGAATGAAATTTTAGATTTACCTCCATCCCTAATAAGCTCTGTGACCTTGAGTAAGTCACATAATTCTATTAATCTGCAGTTTTCTCATCTATGAAATGAAGTTGGACCATATGATTTTGAGAGTCCCTTTCATCTTTGAGATTATATTATACTGTCAGCTCTCATTTTTACTAATTTAGAGGAGCAATGAGCTGCTGCTACGATACAGTAGATTAATCCTTACTGTTTCTGCCTGTTTGGTATGGGAAGAGGCAGGAACTGGGATAAAGAAAGGGATACAGGTGAAGTTGTCATACGTGGGGACAGGCTCAAATGTCTTGGTGCCCTGGGTGATGTTCCATTGTCTATTACCCCCATTCCCCAAATGCTCTCCATCGTTCTCAGCTGGGAACTGAACATGAGATCTAGTGACCTTCAGTGTATATAATTATATGCTGATGCTGTTAGGATAGTATTTGTTTCTGAATATCCTTTTCAAATACTTGCAAATTCAAGCATTTGAATGTGTCAGTTATCTGCTGTAGATAGGAACATGTTGTTTAAGGGTGTCTTATCTATTTCACTTTGAAGAGTTAGACTAAAAGTCCAAAATTATGTCCATGATCTTGGGACCACATTCTAAGGTACCATTTTTAAACACATGAAATAAAATATATAGAATTGTAAAGAAACCAATCAGGTTGAAATAGAGAGCCATCCATAAATCCTAGGTTGAGACCTCTACAGGTGTCATTTTCTACCTAGGCTGGAGATTCCCTGAGACCATGGAGTACTTCTCTTTTTCATTAATGTGTTCTAAGTACCTAACAGAGTGTGGTTCAGAGAGTGCATTATATATTAATGCCTATTTATTAATCCCACTAGATAATCTTCCTTCATCACATCACAATTGCCTCTTCAGGTCTTGCATGGACCTTATTGTGATTGGTTCTCAGCCAGCATTTATCAAATGGATGCGCAGATAAGCTAGCCCTGAACATTTTCCACTCTCTTCTGGCAGAATTGAGGGCTGAGTTATTAGCTTATTACTGACAGTTCTGTTCCTCGGAGTTATATATTGGCCTGATATCTTGAAGAAATGAAGAGAGGGTATATTTGTCTGCTTGATCTGCCATACCAAAATATTGTAGATAGGGATAATTTAACAAAAATCGATTCTCCCACAGTTCTGGTTACAGCAAAGTCCAGAGCTCAGAATAGGGCAGGGCAGAGTTTCTAGAGGAGTCTGCTTGGCTTGCAGATGACCGTCTTGTTACCGTGTCTTCACATGAGAGCAAGAGTTCTCTCATGCCTCATCAGGACACTAAATTCACTGGATCAAAGCCCACACTTACGACTTTCTTGAACCTCAAATCCTTCCATAAAAGACATATCCAAATACAGTCACACTGGTGATTACAGGTTCAACATATGAATTTTGGGCTAGGGGATAAAATCCAATCCACAGCAGAGGGTTGGTGTGTACAGTAAGATATGCAGAGGAATCCAAGAATAGAATACTCACAGTCTCATTCTGGCTCTGTCATTAATAAGGCAGAAGTTTAGAGAATATTCACTGTTTGCTCATGTGTAAAATTAATTGGACTAGATAACCTGAAGTTTCCTTCCACATTCAGATTCTTAGCACCTGTGTGAATAGCCAAGGAATCTCAGTACAGCAAACTTACAAGCTGAAAGTGCTCTTTCAGAATATTATTTTAACTTTTGATAAAAGGGTTCAAAGTTATTCAGTGAAGTTTATTATATAAGACATGCTGGTAAATTTATACCATTATGGACTCAGGGATCTGTCCAGCTTCCTTAGTGATGCAATGGCACATACTTACAATTCGGATGGGGGGGAGTTAGCAGTGCTTGAAAGCTAAGGCTGACATTGTCCTTTTCTTCTTGAAGTTTCTTCTTTAGATCTGAGGTTCAGATTGATTGCTTTGCTGTTGTTCAAATGGAACTACGTAACAAAGTGCCTTTTAGAGTTTTTATTTTTTAAATAAGCTCACAATTAATAGATAAGTAAAATAAATGTTTATTAGGCACTCTTTAGTAACAACTTCAACTTTTTATCAAAGTTGGATTATTTCTAACCATGTGCACTTCTTGGATTTCAGTTACATTTAATGTTCTGAGTAGCATTGCACAAGATGAAGTATTATGCACTGCCTTGCTGTGAACATCAGTATTTTGTTTGAGTAGGACTGGTATTTCCCTTCATCAGAAAGACAAGATTGACAAAGCTTACGAATTTTTGTTGAGAGTTCTATGATTATTACTACCAAAAAAGTCAGGCATTTGTCTAAGCTTGTAAATCTTAAAAGTAGCAAAAGATTGAGAATTGATTTATTTGGGCTGTTAATTCCACAGTATTCTAGAAATGAAAGGACTTTGAATGATAGTATAATCCAGCTTTGGTGATATAATCCAACTTTCATATTTTATAATGCTCATAAATTCTCTATGGCTTAACATTTTTCTATTAGTTCTGGTTATTTTATGAGTCATTCACTCATTGCTCATTTATTTATTTGTTCATTCATTTATTCATCGTTTGACAAATGAAGCAGTATAGAGTGGTTAATAGCATTAACTTAATTTAAAATTCCAGTTCCTTCATTATTAGTGCCGTGACCTTAGTGTGTAAGCTTCATTTCCTTATCCTTAAGATGAGACTGTGAAAAATGACTGTTTCACAAAATTGTCTCATTGATTAAAAGAGATAGTATACATAAAAATTTTTAAAAACTGGCTTATGTACATGACTCAATAAATGTTTGTTACTCTTACAAATACCCACAAGGCCATTGTGTATAATAAATAGATGAACACAAATCTTTCTGCTAAGTAACTGGTACAGATAATCCTTCAATACAGGTGATCTGTTCTTATTAGGCACATATATTTAGATTCTGGGGATGATAGGAGGAATAAGAATCCTTGAGTTTTCTGACTCCTTTTGGTCTTCTACATATTATTTCTCTCTAGGAAAAAACTAAGTACAACACAACTCAGATTCTTGCCAGATGTGGAAAAGTTTAGAAAATGCCCATCAGAAGAATAAATCAGAACCCATTGTTTATTATAACTCCATTGCTCAGAATCTTGTTTTTTAGAAAACAGACATGAACTCATCTTTATTCAGAAGCTTCAGACTCTGGAAAAAATAAAAACAGAAGAGATGGAGTAGAGTTGGAAAAATGGACTTTGAAGATAGACTTTTAAAATTAATTTCTCTTAGGAAAATACAAGGGGGTTGATTGGAATCAAATTAGAAACCAATATGACTAAAGAGATACAAGAAATACTAATGCTACTTAGGTGTCATTAAGTAGGAAGGTTGGTGGTATCTTTTGAAATCTTATAAAGGTAAAACTGAGAAAATTAAGAGGATATCTTTCATATGTAGAAAGTAATATCCTGTGGCATTATTTTAAGAAGTAGGACTGTTATGAAGGATGGGGGAAACCATCAAAAGATCATAAACATTCTGAGATTCAAGATAAAGGGTGGAATCATAGAGGGAGAACCAGGTTCTTACAGGATTTCCCATGGGGCTTTGGACAACAAAGTACAGTGAATGGCCTGAAAGTCTAATCTAGTAAAGGGATGCTCTGCTCCCTTGAATCTTTCCATTGCTAGATAAGTGGAGAGTTGGTTACAGATATTCCGCTAAACCTGTGAGCTTTTATAGTAATTTGGGGAAATTTACACAGAAGAAATATTTTTTTCCTCCAGTTTAATGTTTCATTATGAAAATATCCCACAGGGACATTCAGAGTAGGGTAAATCTGAAGCCTTCAAAATGTGGCAGAAGCCATTTTTTTTGCTTTCCTCTCAGAGGGTGTTGAAGTCTACTTCTCTCTCTCTCTAATTAAATAATAGCCCTTGCTGGGCAAAGAAATTATACATGATCTGGCTTCTTTAGCTTTTTTGCAAGGATTTTATTCTTCATTTCTTTAATTATGGAGATGACTGCCAATGTTTCAGTTGTTCTCCAATCATGGGATACCCCCTAGGGTTCAGATTGACAGGTCTGCACTATTATTATCCTGTAGATAAGCATGTTGTTGATCTGTCCCGTGGATCACCATACATTGATCTTCAACATCACATATACTTTCAGATGTTTTTATTTTCTTTATACCTTATACTATTTAAAACGTCTGCTTCACTTAATCTATCCCCCATGCTGCAATCTTAAACCATTGCATCTTACTTTATATTTTCCTAAGTGTATCTGAGTACTCACTTCCATTTAGCCATGTCATTATCCTTTCTCACTATTATGAAAAGTATAATTTTAGTATAAGTTTAGTAAAGTGTGAGTTTTAGCATGGTGTTAGTTTTGGATCTGTCCTTGAGAGAGAGGTGGAAGGTGTGCTTGTTCCCCACCTGTCCTGGGTAAGATTTTCTAATTTTCCTATGGTTGGTCATTATCCAGAGCATCCCCAGGCTGTTCTAGAAATGTTCTTTTCTGAGTGAATCTTCTTCTTTGGCTCTTTTCCATTCTTTGCATGAACATTTGCCATGTAAGGAAATTGCTAACAGATACTATTCATTCAAAACCCTCACAGATTATATACTAGTAATATTTATGGAGGGAGATGGTATTTACTATTTTGTCAGGTATTTTGGATTCCATTGTGTTTTACTACTGTTGAAGTAAAAAAAAAAAAAGACAAATACACTGTCCACATACACTTCACTTTATTTTTGTCAAGAGAAAAAATTGTTGAGAAGACAGTTCTTGTTTTTTTCCCCACAACATTTTAAATCAGCTTTGTTTGGATTTTTTCAAACTTTTAAAAATTGGGTCCTAGATGAAATATCTTAGGCAGGGCAAATAGCTTCTCAATGTTCTTTGTTGAGATCTTTCTGAGAGGCAGATGTCTGTTGTTCTGTTTGCTACTAGACTTTTATACATACAGACTAAGCAAACATAAATGTGGATGCTATACAGAAACTAAAATGGTCCTTCCATTTTTCTTGTGTAAGCCCAACATATTGCTTGGAATTATCAAAGCTACAATTATTGACAACGTATTTACCATGGCACCAAATGAAGTTTCAGAAAAATTAGCATAAAATGTTTAGGGAAACTTAGCTGTTTATAAATGATGTCTGACTGGCAATCTCTCAACTTTCTTTTAAAAATTACATTTATTCATTTATGCCTTTGATAAATGCTTACTGAGTGCCTGAGAAGTGCAATGCTATGTCTCTCTGATTTCTATCCAAATTGAAAAATGATAGTTTTTTTAACCACCACTTTAAATGCATAGTTGATCTTTTGATTAAAAAAATGGAATAATTTCTGTTACTTGAATGCACAGAGATGTTGCATACAGAAAAAATCTTGGTATGTTCCCTGGATACCTGAATCCAGGTTGCCCTGACAACCTGAGAAGAATTTGAAAGTTACTTAGTTTCAGTTTATGTCTGCTTTGAGTAAGTCCTAAGTTATCCTAAAGTTGGGCAGTTGTCCATCATCATTGAGATGCTTTTCTTTATCCATTCAGAGACAATATGCAGTGCTGGTATGCTCAACTGTTAAGTCCTGTGAGATACTGTTTCCTCCAATAGAGGGCTCTAGATTGTCAGTAAAGCACAGAATCTTTGTAGTTCTACTTGCCGGAGACTAGCTTTGAACGTGTGCTCCAGTTGCTTTGGTGAATCTGCAGGCTCCATAGTAGCTGGAGAGACTCTCCCTCCAGTATGGCTCTGGGTGAGTGCCGATCAGCCAGACCCTAGAAGCTCTGTCACTGGAGGCTAGCCTGAAGTCAAGATCAACTGTTTTTCTATATACTTCTAAGTGTGTTGGCTTGTGTTTTTGTTATTTAAACATATCAAACCCACTTCTATTATCTTTTTTTGATAATTCCAACATCTAATCTGTTTTGATTTTTTTCCTGATGTTTCTGAGTTTCCGTTTTATCTCATTTTTTTCCACTGTATTTTGCTCACTGTCCTTGAAAAATAATTTGCAGTGATCCTTCATAACCTAGAATTACAGTGTATTAGTTTGGGCTTCTATGACAAAATACCATAGCCTGGGTGGCTTAAACACACATTTATCTCTCACAGTTCTGGATGCTGGGATGTCCAAGATCAAGGTACCAGTTGATTCAGTACTGGTGAGAATCCTCTTGGTTTACAGACAGGAGGATCCATCCACTGGGGAGGATCCCCCTTTTGCTATATCCTCATATGGTGAATAAAGGGATCATTTCTCATTTTTGTTCTTTTTTCCTCTCAAATGCCCAGCTCCAATTACTATCACCTTGGGGGATTAAGGATTTAACATATGAATTTTGATGAGACAAAAGCATTCATTTCTTAGTGGATGTGTTTTCCTCTGGACAAGATGTTGGTTGGCTTGTTTAAGCTATTATAACAAAGTACCTTAGACTGGATAGCTACTATAACAAAACACCTCTAAGGCATAACCTTCAGAGACCTACTTTTTCCAGCCATACCCTACTGTGTACATTTACAGCCCAGTTAATCCTTATCATTGTATTAATCCACTGATTAGGTTAAGGCTCTTGTAAGTGGATCATTTCACCTCTGAACATCTTGCATTGTCTCACACATGAACTTTTGGGGGACACTTCATATCTAAAACTTAACAGTTGAGTTCAATGTTTTCCTTAGTTTGCTCACTTATTTTCTCTTACAGTTTGCTTTCCTCCGGTATTACCAATCTGCACGTAACCTACAGCATTCAGTTGGCAGTTGGTTATTGAACTTTGTCCACTCTAATATTTTTTGAATTTTTTTCATTTGACTCATTTTAGCTGCTAATGCTTTAATTCAGCTTCCTATAAATTGCTTATCATAGAGCAGCTCTGAACTATATAATTTCCATTTTCCCTTCTAGAGTTACTTTTTTCTTCTCTGTAGCTCCATTGTGCTCTTTGCCCAGGATACTAACCTTTATGTACTACACCCATAGGTCCCTTTTCCTCTGGTTCCTACTAAGCTCAGCCATAGGGAGACCCTGG
This sequence comes from Glaucomys volans, assembly GCA_020662805.1. NCBI lineage: Eukaryota > Metazoa > Chordata > Mammalia > Rodentia > Sciuridae > Glaucomys > Glaucomys volans. Next base: position 49,030 of record JAJEJO010000415.1, read on the forward strand.
CAAAAGATTGGGGCAGGAGATGACAGTGAGGGTGGACTATTTTCCCATCCTCTCCCTGACCTTCGGGTTCCCTGTGGCTCTCTCTGGAAGGCCACAGCTCCTGTTGCATGGTGGCTTTCTTACCATTGGTCCTCTCTTACAGGTAGCTATTGATAGGTGACTTTCTATCACAGGCGGAGATCCTTAATCCTCTTTGAATTATTCTCTTCCCTTGCCTCTTTAGACCCAGGATGGCAGGGCCTCCTATTATTTTTTCCAGATTACTTCACTGTCCATTTTTTTTTTTCCCTTAAAATTGTCTCATGTATTTGTAGACAATTCTTTTGTTAAACTCTCCTCAATGTTCTCATTTAATTGGGTCATCTGGAGTGGCCCTGACTGATACAACGACACACAAAGCCTCTGTATCTGATTTTGTTTTTCCTCTGTATGCCTCACTAACTTCCACCATCTGCATATCCAGACACCCTGGATGTGCTGTTTGTTACTAGACACAGCTCTCTTCCAATTCATTGCCTTTGAAGTGATACCTTTGTTCCCTGAACTGTTGTCCTTTCTACTTCCTGTCTTTGTCATTCTCTACCTGAAATACTGCCTTCCATTCTCTTAGACCCAGGTCAATGATTAACTCCTGTGATACGTTGTATTTTTATCAAAGTAGTTGTTGCTCCTTCACCTAGAACCACCCCAGAGATTTTGTCCCTGAAGGAGAGTGGTATTAGGCTTATGCGTGTGACTTGCTTTTCAATAAAACATGAATGGAATTGATGCATGCAATTTCCCTAGCAGGAGTTGTAAGGGCCACTACATGGTACTGCTTCTTTCCCTCTTCGTAAAAATGGTAATGGACCTGACAGGGTTTCTTCTCCAGCTTTGATTCTGGAGATATAGCAGAGCTACATCTTAAACACTATAAACTGACTGTTAGTATGCAGTGTGAGCAAGGAAATAAAACTCCCATGTTCTTGATTTTCAAGCCACTATTTTTTTTTGTTGTTATTGTAATATAACTTGGGCTAAAGTCATTGCTATACCTTCTCTGTAATGAGAAAGTTAAAGATTTTTGTTTTTTACTATTATTTTTATTTTCACTATAATAGTGGAGAAGCTTGGTTAAATTAACAAGGGATTTTAAAATCATTTATCAACAGGATACAGCATTAAATATTTATTAAAATTGTGTTTGAAGAATTCTTAATTATGAAAGTAATGCTCATGATGTGTAATAATTGAAAAACTTTATCAGCTAGTCTCACTAAATTGCTGAGGCTAGCACTGAATTTGCAATCCTCCTACCTTAACCTCCCAAGTCTCCAGAATTACAAGCAAGTGCCTACATTCCAGGCTAAATATTACCTTCTTTCTAATGTCATCCCCAATTTTCCAAGCAAAACTTAGTCTTTTTTCCTCTTTGAATGCATGTTGTTCTTTTAATCACTTTGACAGGCAAACAAGATTGTATCATAAAACAATCTCTTTTCTTAAAAAAGATCCATACCTACCTCCTAACATTACAAGAATCAAGAGGTAATTCATGTGAAGCAACCAGCATAATGTCTTGCATTATTAACCACTCAATGAGTGTTATTTGTTATAATTCTATTTTTTGTTTGGAAATTCTAGAACTGGATATGCTGGTTTTTTTTTTTTTTTCTTTTCGGGAGGCAAAGTGTGATTGTCAGAAAGACTTTTTGAATAGTCCTTTTGCCTGTAGAAATTGTTATCTGCTGCATGTGACCCTCCATCTTCTCACATGGAGTCTGGTGCTCGGATTCTTTAACATAGCCTCGCACTGCCCATTAGTACCATGCTCCACTGGAAGGTGCTCTTGGTGTAAAAGCCACAATTAACAGTTCATAGGAGATTAATCAAAAACTTTTTTCCCCCTTCAATTGCTTCTTAAATATTTCTTCAGCCAAGATAGCTTTTTACCTACCTCCAGATTACTGCTCACTCTTAGATAATGGGTACTTTAAGTATAAAAACATTTTTAGGTCAGAAAATTTCAGTGTATGGTCCAATATGAATCAGTACTTCATTCTTCAGCAAAGGCAAGGCTTCTGCACGCTCTCTGTGTTAAAGTTGAAGGCCTGGTTTAGCAGATGGCCATTTTGGTGGGAGGGGTGTGCTTGCCTTTTCCTGTCACCGCTGTATGTGCTCACTGCTACTGTTTATATACCAAAATTGCAAAATGAGAGGGAGTTCAAGGGATGGTATGGAGAAGTTCATACTATGTTCTGGATTGCTTTCTGGCTTTGCTCTCTCTAGCCTGATAGAGGTTTACAATGAATGCTTTCCTGTCTGGTACATTTTACTCCTTCCCTGGGATTCCTTCTGGGCTCCCCTAGACCATCTTACATAATTTGAATGAGACCTTTTATTTGGTGGCTACTTTCTCTGCACCCTCTTCTCTGTGGTCCATCCACCCACCCACACAGGCTCTGAATGACAGTCTCCTCCCCTTCCCAGGTGTTCACTTGAACAGGGCCAAATCTCTATGTGGCCCATGTTTAGTCCATGGGAAAGGCCAGTGCATAACTGACCTCAACATGGGTGTTAGTATAGTCATGTAGCAACTAGGGTCCTGTCTCCAGTGTCCACTAACTACAGGGAAGCTATATCAGACTCTCAGAGAAGCTCAACTACAGCTCTGGCCTCACTAGACTTGAAGTGAGGTGAAGAGGAAGTCCTTGTTCTCCATTCCAGGGGAAGTTTCATAGCCTGATTTCTTCAAAATTTCCTTTTGGAACAACTTCTATACAGTCTGATCATCTTTTAGAGACTCAATTGAATAGAGGTTCCCAAATATCTGTTAAGTATTTAAGAGATATTACTTTAAGTTATGCATTTTGACCTGGCACCTCTTTGTTACACAGGATGATTGTGTCTTGGTGGTTGGATAAACATTTCATTGTTGATATCTTGTTAAACTAATTTTTGTTTAAGGAAATGGTGGAGCACACCAATAAAACACATGAGTTGAGAAAAGCAGTAATCTTCTAGTACTTGAACGCTAATGGGAGGTAATATGGTAATATGTGGTTAAAATCACACATTTTAAATTCGGATAAATTCTTCCATAGAGTGTTATTTTGAGCAAATAAATCAACCTTGGGTTTCTCATCTGCAAAATTGGAATAATAAAAGTACCTGTCTTCTAATCTGTTGTGTGAAGTAATGAGATGCATGTTCAGAATTTAGCACAATGTCTGACATACAGTATGGTAATAGACCAATTAATAAATAGTGTCAAATTAGCATGCCCATGCCCTTGTGGATTTATGGCTTCAAGGCTATTTCAGGTAGTATCTTAGGGGTCTCTCTTCCTCTGGAATCTTCCTCTCATCTCATGCTTTTTTCCTGACCCTATTATCTCTATTTCTCATTGCATAGAGTGAAATGTTTTATCCAGATTTTAGCCTGAGGTAGAACTTGGAACTTGGTATAGGTAGTCTGAGACTTGGTTTGGTTATCTCAAGACCATAATCTCTATGTAAACACAATTTTGTGTGTGAGTCTGTCCCTCTGGCTATAATCACTTAATTACTTTTTCAGTCTTGATGCTAAATTGACCTTGGATAACTTTTCTGTTTTCCCCCGCCCCCATGTATTCTGTCTCACTATCTAATGATGCCACATTGATTTGGCTAAGATGACAACTTAGTCATTTGGAGAAAAATTTTACATGTTTCTATAATGCTTTTTCTAAAGTACAAAGCAATTTTGTCATTAAATCCTGAATGCTCTCTTTAGTTCCATTTCAAGAGGGCTTTCCCAGAGTCAGATGAAAGTCTTCAAAATGACTTCTGACAACTATCAAATGAGGATGGCATTCATGCCACCCTGTTGTTTCTAATCTATAAGTAAAGGGTGACAGGCATTAAAGAGGGAATGTAATCAGTTTCACCAGAGAATTGCTAATTTTGTAAGGTTATCAAAACTCTGAAAGTCGGCATTTTGAATGACATTTTTCAAGATTTGGCCTATCTAATTTTTTCTACAAATACTGAATGTGTGGATGTCTATATTAGTTTCTCATCTCCAAATAATCAAACTGAAATATCTGTTGACACTCAATTGGACTATTCCATATTCAGTTCCACAGTATGGCAGAATGGCTCATTTTCAATTCAAAAACATCTAACTGTTACTCCATATGATAGTTTATCCTTTTCTTAAACATTGGAGAAAATGTCATTAAACTGCTCTTTCTCTTCCATGTTAGCTGCTTGAGATATGCAAAATTTTGAATTTGACTTGTGTTTCAAAGAATGCATTTGAGATTACTATCTGTGTGATAGACCAAGCTATTTAGAATTTTTCTTTCAAGTGTCTTGATTTTTTTATTGCTGCTGTCAAAAGAGAACCTGAACATTGAGCACACAGAAGTTGTCCCTGTTGTCTGGCTCAGGGTAATCTAATAATGAAAAAGTAGGTTTTATTGACACCACTGCCTTCATAGGGTTTTATAGAGGAAGATTAGCAGGTCATGTGGAATACTGCCATCTCATATAGGCCAGGGAATCTCTTATAAATGAATGACATTCATATTCACCAAAAAAATGCTCACCCCCATTTTGTAGTAAAAGTAGGAGAGAGATTCTTCAAAATTCTTCAATATTTTTGGAATCCAGTCTTGTTGGTGAGGACCTCTTGGATTTTACCTTAAACTTGGGTCTATCATGAATGTGGGTTTCTGCAAGTGCAGAGGCAAAACAAAGCCTGCAAAATTGAGTTGGCAGTAGTATCATACTAAACTTTTCTTTCAAAATAAAAAAAAAATTCTCTGAATTTATTTCAGCACAATGTGCTAAACTGTAGCTTTTAAAATTTATAGTGTTGGAATTTTATGGTATGTTTTAAATCTATGGCTCGTTTTTTCATTTTTGCTAAATTCTGGGATATCATCTCCTCAATTATTGCATCTACGCCCACCCCACCTCCTGGCACATGCCTTCTGGGACTCCAATTTTATTCATACATCATCTTTATGTTATTTCCCATGGATATATTTTTCCCTGTAATTTCCACTACCTTTTTTCATGTGCTTCAATGTGCACATCCAGTTCACTGATCTTTTCCTCAGCAGTGTCTGGTTGAATGGAAAGGTTTTTTCCCCAAACATTGATTAATTCAGAAAATATGGAGAAACTATTTGTTGGGAGCTATTCTAGGCACTACTGAACAAAGCAGATAAAAATCCTGCCCTTGTGACCTCACATTCAATGGAGGGAGTTGGACTATAAGCAGAAAATATCATAAATAAGTATATTATGTAGTATTTTAGAGTGTTAAGTAATAGAGCAGGTTAAAGGTGGCAAGTCAGGCCTTATCAAGAAAGTGACATTTGAGAAAAGGATTAAAGGCAGTGATAGAGTGAGCTACCAGGAGACAAGCAGTGCAGAGCTGTGTTTAACAGGTTCACACTGGCTGCACACTCGAACCAGGGGCAAAACTGGGAGCAATAGACTAGTTACAGGCCATTGAAATGATACTGACTCTGTCCATGGTGGTAGCAGAGAAGGTGGGAGGCATACATACCCCAATTGTAAAACTGTAGGATGTGTCAAGAGACTAGATATATAATGAAGAAAGACAGATATCAAGAAGGATTGTAAACCTTTTGGCCAGTTGCTGGGATGAGGCAGAGGTATGAAAGGGAATCAGGAGTTCAGTTTAGGGCATAGTTATAAAACATTCAAATACCAATGTAATTAGGCAAATCACCACATTCTGAGTCACTTTATTATTCATGATCTAATCATTTTCACATATTGCTTATTGTCTGTTTCCCCTATTAGAATGTGAGCTCCCCCAAAGGAGGATCTTTTCCAACCAGTGCACCATCAGAGTTTAGAATGTCTTAGCAAATAAGAAGTATGTGCTTTATAAACATTTGTTGAATTAATGAACACATATAGTTTTCCAAATTTGCAAAGTGTATATTTTGACACTTGTCTAGTTCTTCAGGGTAGTTAGAAGGTTAGATATAATGAAAACACACAAGAAGAACATAAACATGAGTGTGTAATATATCTGTGACTTTAAAAATTAATACTGAGTTATATGGCTGAGGAAGCAGGCTCGTCTAGTGATTAACAGCACAAGCTTTAGAGCCAGTGAGACCTTGGTTGGAATCTCAGTGGAGCTATTTTCTAGCTGAATGACTTTGGGGAAATTACTTAATTCCTCTGTGCCTTCATTTCTTCTATAACATGGGAACAATAATGTTATCCTCACAGGTTTGTTGTGACTATGCATTAAAATTATGTGCATAAAGGGTATGAGGGACACTGTACTCACAGTGAGAGTTAACATTATTATTGTTCTAGTTGATATATTTGACTGTGAATATTTATAATGTTTTAAAAAGGCCCCATTATATCTTTCCCTTTTTATGTCTTTGGAAACCTCATGTCCTGTCCATAGTATCTTGGTTTTTTTGTCTTGGGTTTTTTTTTTTCCCATTTTTTTTCTTATCCAATAGATCTTCCCTTTTATTAGCATTTTCTTTCCACAATTAACTCCATAGTGCATATTTTTGGATAATGGTATTTCTGAGGGACTAAAGATTAAATGGAACAGGTGGTGAGGGGGAAAGGTAGTCAGATATGTTATGCAATAAAACTGAGCAAAAGTCAATTACCCGACTTTAAACTTAGGTTTAGGGGCTTTTCATTTCAAAACCAGCAAATCAGCTGGAAATGTTAAGCAAAAAGAAGAGCAGAAGGTGAAGTGCTGCCTTTTTACTTTACACAAGCTACAGATGGGAAAATCAATGGAGTGATATAATAATACAGAAGAGATTAACACCCTGGAATACTGTCCTGGTATTGGCGACCCTCCTCATGCTAATTCTAAGAAGGTGTTCTTGTTAAATTTCAAATCTGTAATGAGTGAGTGAGAAAGGATTGAAGAGGGAGGAGGAGCGGAAGGAAATGCAGCTTGGTATGCTGTCAAGGACTAACTGGCTCTGAGCAGGGATTTTCCCCACTGAGAGTCTGCAAAGAAAAGAACATGAGAACTTTTTCTGTAGGGTAAGCTATAAACCTCCTGCCTTAGCTGTATTAAATGACTAACAACCTCCTCCAGTGCCACCTGTGTCCTTCTGAAGGGAGATTCTTTTTGGCTTAATGTTTTAGGTAGTAAAATCATACACAATGTAGTACGTAAATAGAGTAGTAAAAGTGACATTGGATCCAATATTTTGGTGGAAAGTGATAGATATTGCATGCTATTTGGCACCTTTTCAGAAGGTCACTGTCAAGAAGCTGTAGAATATCAACAAAAACCACATTGTCTTTGTAAATGGTATTCTATTACACTGGGATTCTAAACACTTCTCAGAGGCCAAGGGAAACAAGATAATAGGAGCTGGTTGCTTTGCACAGGAGGGAGGTGGTGCTCATCGTGGAGGCTGGCTCTAGAGCTCCCAGTTGTTGCTTGACCATCTTATCTTGAACTCTGATGAAGTGGTCTTGACACATTACTGTCAGTTAGGATGTGGCATTTTTTTCAGCGCAGCACTGCAGAGTGGAACAGCAGATGGCATTATGTCAATGGACAAAGTGCCCTCCCTGAGGTGCAGATACCCTAGGAGGAGTGCTTGGAAGAAAAGAACAAACACTAGCTTGTTGTGGGCTCATCACAGTCTTGTTAGGGAAGAGAGATACAAGATGATACAGGAGATAATTTTATCTTCAGCTCAGAATTTCTTGACTTCTTTTGTCTTAGGTCTGGTATTGAGTATTACTTGCATGAAGTAGAAGCAGTAGCTGGTCTGGTGGCTACATAACTGGGCAACACAATTCATGACCCCATTTGTCCTCTTACTTCCTCTCTGACCCCTACCTACCTCATCTTACTAAGACAAAAGCTATTCATATATGGATCCATTAAATTGAACATAGAAATAGTGAACAGCCAGGAACTTCTCTCAATTATTTAGGGCAGTGGTAACTGACTTTTGCATATTGTTTCACTATAAGAAATAAAACAATTGTTTGACTGACTGACTCCTAGAACAGTTGAATATGGTTTACCTGGGGTCAGGAACTTGTGGATGGGCTTAGAGTTCTGTGAGCCCCTGAAATTATACATGGTATTGTAGTGTATGAGCATATTTAAATTTTTATGAAGAGATTTTAGCTTTCAACATGTTTTCAAATGTGTGTATAGTTTATAAAGCTTAATGACCCAGGATTACCTGTCCTCACTACTTCTTCCTGCTCATTCAAATTCTCCATCTTCTAATACCAAATCTCATCATTCATGAAGTTTCTCTGATGTTCAGACTCACAAGTAATACTTGTACTGCAGAACTTCAGGGAAGAAATTATAGCTGTGATAAGTGTCACAGAAGAGAGTTGATGGGTGAGGGGAATGAGAGAAGGATGTGACATGCTTAGGGTGTCAGGAAAGCCTTCCCCAGGAAGTGAAGCTTTGGCTGAAGTCTGAGAAAAGGGAGCAAGAAATGATGAGAAGAGGGTGAGGGAAGAGTCCATGCTTAATACATATTTTAAACTGATGAGTAGATTTGATTTAATTGAAACTGTGTGCAGAAAATTCTCAGATGTGTGTTAAAATAATGGTCATTGCCCTTAAACATATGAACAAGAATGTGGAGAATCTAGAAAGAGAATTTTGCCCAGAATTCTCTATATGAAGTCTCTCAACCCAAGGTCACTTTCACTCTGAAATCAAGAATATGTTGTATAACTGTTTACTTTTAGGTTTGTAGTTTCTTTTAGGTAAATGTCTAGGCCCTAATTTTAAGACTCTGAGCTATTTCATTGGATAAAAACCAAGCATTGATCCTTGTCAAAATCTTAAGTGATTCTAATGAGGAGTCAATGTTGAAAACTACTGTTAGAGGGCCATCAAAAGAACATTAACAAGATTTTAGAAAATAATAATATTCAGTGTTGAGAAGGGCATAAGAAATGAATAATCCTGTACATTGCTTTTAGGGGTTAAAATGTGAACCATGAACTTTCTAGAAGATCATTTGATAATACATTTCAAAAACTTGAAAATTTTAAATAGTGCCCCCGCCTATCCAGCAATTCTACTTGAGGGTCTTTGCTAAAGATAGCATCCATTATGTGGACCAATATTATTTATAAAGTTGCTGTTCAAAATATTTCTATTACAGATTAATTGGGAATAATTTAAAAGTTTGGAAATGGATTGGTTAATTTTTGTATCCATTCTTTTTATAATGATATACAGCTGTTAGAGATGATATTGCAAAATGCTCGGTGATGTGTAAATGTGTTCAAGATATAAAGTCAGAAAAGCAGGTACAACATAGTATGAAAACATTTAAGAAAGAATTTGAAAAACATAAAACAAAGTATTTAATTCTTTCACTGCTGAAATTGCAAATTTTTTTCATTTTCTTTTTGCTTGCCTGAATTTTCTAAACATCTTTATAATAAGCATGCATTGTTTCACATAGAAAAGTTATAATTTTTATTGTTGTTATTGGCAATTAAACCCAGAGGTACTTTACCACTGAGCCATATCTCCACCCTTTTTATTTTTTAAGATAGGATCTCGCTAAGTTGCTGAGGCTGGCCTCCAACTTGTTATCCTCCTACCTCAGCTTCCCAGCTTGCTGGGATTACAGCCATGTGCCATTGGCCCTGGCAAAAGTTTACAATTTTAACAAGAACTTCAGCAAAGGGATTCAGGCATTGTCAGAAGGACAAAAGTTATACTACATGAGACACACTTCAAAGGACAGCATGAAAGAGAAATCCCAACTGGAATGAAAACCAGATGGTCTGGGTACTTGATAAACATATGGACTTCTGGGCTCCTTCATTGGATTCCCCAGGCAGCTCCGACGTAGGCATTAACTAATGGGCTTTGGGGAATTCTCAGGAGAGTGTAGTGATGCAACATCTCTGTTTTCTTCATGTTTTTCCCTTTCCTAAGTCTCTGATGATTGGGGTCTGGGGGGATAGTCTCAGAGTCTCAGGTAGTGTGTGTTAATTTCAAGGAATTCAGGGAAGGTAAGTCTCACATATTGGTGGTTTGGAGTCCATTGATAACTACACCATTGGACTTCTGGGGTGCTAGAATGCCATCAGAACAAAAAGCATATAGAGGAGCCAGGGTGCTTCCCCTGAAGCAGGTGTCTGAGCTCCCTCTGCTGATTCCTTTAAGGTGGCTCAGTGACTTTATCCTTTAAATCAGGAAGCTTCTGCTCCCTACTGTCTTCTCTTCCTCATGACTTCCTGTGCTGCATTTGATTCTGCTCCATCCACTCTCTCCTCTTTCTCCTTCGCTGACTCTTTTCTTCACTCTATAGTACCATGTGCTGTACAGAATTATCCTGACAGACCACATATACCTTACACCAGCCTAAAAGCATCTGCCTTTAAGTTATACATTATCTGTGGTCTAGTCTTTTATGTCCAGCACAACAGGACCATATGTTATAGAAAATGGGCTATGCTGAAGAAACTGCAAATGCAACCATTCATCTACTCATCCATCCATCCTTCAATCCATCCATATCTGGCATACAATTACTGTGTGCCAGATACTGTGAACTCTCAGGAGCAGTTTAGCTCTGTAAGGTCCTCCAGGTACATTAAAATTGTCTCTGATATTTCCTTGTTTCTAGGCTTAGCATTAAGAAGAAATGGTCACCAAGAAGAAGAGTCAATTTTGTTCTGTTTTGTTTTGTTTTTATCTTTTCAGAATATACTCCTCTTTCTTTTTTGATCATCTTCTCTGATCATTGATTGATTCCTCTCTGGGTTGGGGCAGAGGGCTGGGGAGCTTGTGGGAAGACTGCTAAATAACTTCTGCTCATTTCCACAACTGCCTGGCTTAATCCTAGGTACAAATAGTTTTGACTATTCTTTGCATCCTTGCTTCCTTATTCCATTCTCCTGGCCTTTCTGACATTTCAGTGTCTTGTTTATGGAAGCAGTTGAGGGATTCCCCCCAGCCCTTGCTTACCTGTTTTTAATAGCATAATGCAAATAAACTTTATTTGCTCATTTCTGTTGAGTAGTCTAGTGTGATCCTAATCTGGTGGAGGGGTGGGTTCATGCTCTTCCTTTGAGGCTCTCAAGGCTGTCAGTACCAGCATGGGGTGTAGAGGTGGCAGACAACCTGACATAGTGAGAGGATGCAAGGCCCAAAAGGGAGATTGCCTGTGGGTAGCAGATGCCAGTGCCCTCTCTCTGCACTCACTTTCCTCTTGCACTGCATATATGTAGCCCTAATGATTCCTTCTTTGGGGCAGAAATAACTCTTTTCACATCATAGAAATTGAAGGCTTAGAGAATCAGTGTCTCATCATGTAGCCCGTAAATTGTGTTTTTTTAACCTGAAAGTTTGTAATCTTGAGCTCTCCTTGGACAGAAGCCAGGGCCTGATTCATTTTGCAGGAGAATAGAACATACTGGTTTCTTTTCATTCCCCCTATTCTTTGGATTGGGGTATTTCTGGTCCATATTCAGATGGTTGCTTTCCTTAGAGACTTGCAGCCAGATACAAAGCTGAAAGAGGCTACCAGAATATCCCTCAGTGATAAAGCTCCAGGAAGTAGGCAAGAAGAAGGCTTCCTCCTTCCATGCCTATGAATGGGCAGGTGTTCAGTACAAAAGAGCATTAACATTTCTTCTGACAGTTCCAGATTCTATTTATAGATCATTCACTAACCACCTAGTGATTTAAAGCATGTTACTTAATTCATCAGAGGCTGTTTCTTCATCTGTCAAGTGGGAATAAGTGGTATACCTCTCTTATAGTTGAGATGGTGATTTATTACATTCCTTTGCAGAGTAGATATGCAATAAATACTAACTTTTTATAGATAAAGCTAAGTGTTACAATACTTAACTATCAATTATCTCCGTTAAAACTACTGTGAGATAGCTGAGAACTTTTCTGCTGCCTAATTTTCTTCATCCAATGTCTCAAAAAATATTCTCTTTGCTTAAGAATTTCTACATTAAAATATTTCACTTATTTAATCCAGTAATTGTTGACATCTGAATCTGAACTATGTCCAGACATTCCTCTCTTTCATGCATACCTCTGAATTTACTTAGGATTTTAAAGTATCATGACTATTGTATACTTGTTTGTTTATTGATGATTTCCTACACCAATATACATACTCCAAGGGAAATGGGATCTAGTCTCTTACTTACTGCAGTATTCATGGATATTAGAGTGTTATTTCAATACAGTAACTTGTGTAATAAATTTGTGTTGAATGAATGAACAAATGGATGAATAAAAACTAAAAAAGAGAAGCACACACATGAATGAATGAACAATGTAAGGCCATAATCTAAGTTACTGTGATGAAAACAAAGGTAAATTTGACTAGCTCCTTCTAAGGGGCTTGAAGTCTAGTAACAGATGTATGAAAGTATGTGAAAGACTAGTAAAGGGGATCAGGTAATGAATCTGTAGAAGAAGGAAAGAAAAAGTTTGGTTAAAATTCATGAGAGAAAAAGATAACTTTCTGCTAGAGGATCAGAGACTTCTTCATGGAGGGAGAACATTTGTGCTTATTCAAAGGGCATGTGAGCTGTGGATGTGAACAGATGAAGGGCATTCCAGGTGAAGGGGACAGCAGGAGAGAAGTCAGGAAAGGGAGATTGAAGGACACTCATGGGTAGCCAGTGAGACATACCTTGTCCACTAATGTACTCACACCTCTGCTCCTGCTAGGAAGCCAAAACAAAGCCTCTTTGGTGCTCTTGAGTGTAGAAAAGGCTCTCATGAACCATCTGAACAATGCATATTCCTGAAATGGCCCTTTTGACTAATAGAAAGCTATTTTTGGAATTTGAAGCTGGAAGAGAAATTCGAAGCAGGGATCTGAGTCACTCCCTGTTATTCTGGTTAATTACCACAACTCTGCTTGAGGGGAAACACACTATTGCTAAGTAATAAAAGTAGATAAGGCCCACAAAGGAAAGTGGGTAATTGTTATGAAACTTGAAGGCACTTTCAGATGATAAGACTGAGATGAAAAGGAAAATCTCACAGAAGAGAAAATGTATTAATAAAATGAAAATACTGATATTCTTAACAGCCTGCACTCAGAGACCAATCAAAGCAATTAAGACAATTATCTTGTTTGCAATTCAGAATTTTATTATAATTTTATTTCAACTCAAATAACTTATTAGTAAATTTCTATTTGCAGGATTTTAGTGATCATTAAATCATGAGACTTTCAAATGGAATAGGTCCATCATACCTATTAGATTCATGGGAAGAAAAATTCAGAGTTTTAAATATTTTTTCCATAGGCACTGCCATCATGGCTGTAGTCATAGACCAACTGATGGAAGTTACAATGTCAAAAATCAGTTATAAGGATAAAGAGCCAATGTAGAGTACTGAAGAGTGGTTAGTTTATTGACGGTTGGTCTATGCTAAAAAATAATAGCAAATTGGAAGTATACTCTCATAGTAAAACTTTAAAACTGTTGCTTTCTTCCATTTCTTTCTTCTTCTTTTCCATTCCATCTATTGTTTTACTTTGTCTTTCTACCTTTAACTTTAGCTGCACTTTTGTATGAATTTTTCCTTTCTATCCTCTTTACCTTTTTTCTTACTCTTTCTTGTTTTATTGCCTTTGTGATTCTCTCCTGCATCACTTTTTCTTTTCTTTTTCTTCTATCTGAAAAATTAAGTGTCCGCAATTGAGCATATTTAGGTATTATTTGTTTAAAAAGGGGTGATTTTCCATATTTTATCTTTTTTTCACTTCATTTTAAACATACATTTTCTTTTTTTTAATCTCTTGAAGTTGAGTGACTCATTATGTGTATCACAGAAATTTATGACCCATTGCTCTGCCCCAGGGACTGCACTAGGTGGAGGAGCCAAAAAGATCACAATACTTGTTAGTTCCAGACGTTGAATTACTCTTCTCACTGGGGGACTCAGGCTTGTGATCCCATAATGCAGTGTGTTGACTGTCAAGACCTCTACAACACATAGAATTCTGGTCAAGTAAAAAGGGAATGGATAAATAACTGTGCCCAAGAGTGTTGAGAAAAGTTTCCTAGAAATGAGGGTGCTCAAGGGGAGGGGGCTGTGAAATAAGAATAGGCTCGAGGTAGAAGAGAGAGAACATTGGGTTTTATTTCCATTTGACCCTAAGCAGATTTCTTTTTTCTTTTTCTTCCTAGAATGCTAGTATTCTTTATGAAAATGTGTCCCAAGTGATAAGCAGCTGAGACCCTTCAGGGTTTTTGTCAGATTTTGCCTTCTGGGATGAAAGTCATGCAAATAACTGGCCAGGAATGAGTTTCTAAGAGTTCTGTTCTGGGTTACATGGCAGCAGGTCAGGACATCACAAGGAGAAAAACAGTGAGTTTGAGAAACAGTGAGGTTGAAAACAAGGTTTTAAGTAGTATTCAGGACTGTTCCAGTACCCTAACATTCACCAAGTCTTCTAGAGGGGATACATAGGAAGCACTTCCAAAGTGATTTGACCTTGGTCTTTTTTTTTCTTTCCTGAGTTGGAATTAGGGGTTCTTGACATAAAAGTCAGTGTGTTTCTTGTAAGCTGTGTCACTATCATTTCCTCTCCATTCTGGAATCTCTGCTCTGAAGAAAATACTAGTACCTCTTTAAGATGTATGCTTGTCCTGTCCACAGCCAGAGAAGAGAGAAGAGTGAGTCAATCTGGTTTCCTGGCTCCTTCCAAAAATTGACTGCTCAGTCCGACATGACTTTACACTTGCCAAGCTGGGCGATCATGAACAAACCCCTCTCTGAATTTCTGTTCCCCCTCCTTGACACCTTGTACATGGCAGTTACTTAAAGGAATGCATGTATTGCTAAACAATCTAGAAGACCTCAACTTTCTCAATGACATTTGTGTTTGGTTAGGGAGCTGGAAAAATCTACTAGAGATTGATTTTAAGGTATTTTACCCAACAGGAAAAGTCTTGTTTGGAAATGCATGGGATAACAGAGGGCCCGAAGTTGCACACATCAGTTCCACAGGCTGACTGTGTGCCCTTCAACTGGACCTTTGTGTGAATTTTGGTCTCCCATTTTTCTCTCTAGAAGGTGCTACTCAGGGTAGACTGAAGAGTCAAACAAGGTCAGGGGAACCCAATTAGCACTCACCCCCTCCAGAAGAGGGCCATCTGGAGGCCTAATCTTGTGTCTTCAAAAATTGGCAGGTTTCTTCTTAGAAAACTACATTTGGTAATGTTTAAAGAATTTATCCAATGCAGCTTGACTTTTGTGGAGCTCTAAACATTTGAGCAAAATTGAGGAAAATGGCAGGCTTAAAATATATCTGGGTAAATCCACAGCTAAAGTTGTTTTCTTCCAACTCCTGTGTTCTGAGAGTGTTCTGAGTAAAAACTGAAGCATAAATGGACTAAACAACCAACATAAAACTTTACCTTTGTGGAAAAAATCCAGGGTTAGTTAAATGACCTGTTTAAATTATTTAATACTACTTATATAACTAAGTTTTTCTGTATGGCACCTATGACCTCCATGGTGTTATGTTTCAGCAAGTTAAATGACTGGAAAAATAACTCAGGAGCAAGTGAGTATAAGAACTCTTAATTGAAAAGAAGCACAATGGCCTTTGCTCTGAGGACTAAAGGTTATTGAGAAGTCATCCGATGTTTTCTTGGGAGTCATAAAAGTCCACCTTTACTGTATTTGTCAGAGCCTCCAATTCTTGTAGGGACCAATATGCAAACTCCTAGTTAAGTCCAGCTCTGACAAATAGGAAGGCCAGGACCAGAAAGTTAGAGTTGAAATATGGT